>JABXFB010009727.1:0-34253 GCA_013372525.1 Fulica atra
CAGAATGTATTGTGACCTCACACAAGGGAATCTGATGTCACAGAATGTATTGTGACGTCACAGAAGGGAATCTGATGTCACAGAATGTATTGTGACGTCATAGAAGGGAAACTGACGTCACAGAATGTATTGTGATGCCACAGAATATATTGTGATGTCACAGAAGGGATTGTGATGTCACAGAATGGAATCTGACGTCACAGAAAGTATTGTGACCTCACAGAATGGATTGTGATGTCACAGAAGGGAATTTGATGTCACAGAATGTATTGTGACCTCACAGAATAGATTGTGATGTCACAGAATGTATTGTGACATCACAGAAAGTATTGTTGCGTCATAGAAGGGAATCTGACGTCACAGAATGTATTGTGATGCCACAGAGAATAGATTGTGATGTCACAGAAGGGATTATGATGTTCCAGAATGTATTGTGACCTCGCAGAGTGGATTGTGACCTCACAGAATGGATTGTGACGTCACAGATGGGATTGTGACGTCATACGAGGGAATCTGACTTCACAGAATGTATTGTGACGTCACAGAACGTATTGTGATGTCACAGAATGTATTGTGACGTCACAGAAGGGATTGTGATTTCACAGAAGGGAATCTGATGTCACAGAATGTATTGTGACCTCACAGAATAGATTGTGATGTCACAGAATGGATTGTGACCTCACAGAATGGATTGTGATGTCACAGAAGGGATTGTGATGTCACAGAAGGTATTGTGGAGTAACACAATGGATTGTGAGCTCACAGTAGGGATTGCGATGTCACAGAAGGGATTGTGATACCACAGAATGTATTGTGACATCATAGATGGGAAGCTGATGTCACAGAATGTATTGTGCCATCACAGAATGGATTGTGACATCACAGAATGTATTGTGACCTCACAGAAGGGAATATGATGTCACAGAATGGATTGTGATGTCACAGAAGGGAATCTGATGTCACAGAATGGATTGTGATGTCACAAAATGTATTGTGACATCACAGAATGGATTGTGATGTCACAGAATGTATTGTGACGTCACAGAATATATGGTGATGTCACAGAAGGGATTGTGATATTAAAGAATGTATTGTGACATCACAGAATGGATTGTGACCTCACAGAATAGATTGTGATGTCACAGAATGTATTGTGACATCGAAGAATGTATTGTGACGTCACAGAAAGGTTTGTGACGTCATAGTAGGGAATCTGACGTCACAGAATGTATTGTGATGCCACAGAATAGATTGTGACGTCACAGAAGGGATTGTGATGTTCCAGAATGTATTGTGACCTCACAGAATGGATTGAGATGTCACAAAAGGGATTGTCACCTCACAGAATGGATTGTGACGTCACAGATGGGATTGTGACATCATAGAAGGGAATCTGATATCTGAGAATGTATTGTGACGTCACAGAATGTATTGTGATGTCACAGAAGGGAATCTGATGTCACAGAATGCATTGTGACTTCACAGAATAGATTGTGATGTCACAGGAGGGATTGTTGTGGTAGGTGAGCCTTTGTTCAGTAAACCACATATACCTTGAAACAGGTCGTAACGTTCTGATTTTGTAAGAATGATTGTGTAACGTATAGTGTTAGTTGCTAACGAAGCATAGAACTGTGTTATAGGTAACTTAGAAGTGGAAACCATAGAAATTAAGTAGCCAATGAATGAGCTTGCTGTTAAAGATGACCAAATATGGGAGAGGGGTCAACTAAGGGACAAGTGAGGAAGAGGAGCAACTTCATCCCATCGACCACTAGAAGGTAGAAGACGACCCCCTAACAACAACTGGCACATGTGCAGAAGAAGCCTCAGTGAAACAATGGGGACCCGGAACTAAAGGACTATAAAAACCTGAATTCAGAGAGGGACGGTGCGTGCCGTTGGTAGAGCTGAGACGCTCTGGCCGCCCAGCGCTGTTTGCTTAATTGCCGCCTGCTAAATTAATAAAATTAAGTTTGTAACTGAATTAACTGGTTTCCAACTGGTGACTGGGAAACCCACGATAACAATTTGGTGCCGTGACTCGGATGGAGAACAACCGGACGTGAGCCTCTGAGCAGGGAGGCGCCCCGCTCTATCAGCGGCCCTGCCAGAGTATCCGCTCGGCTCTCCACCGACGAACCGAAATTCTCGGCAATAAGCAAAGAAAAGCCAGCAAAGCCCCTTAATCTTTGTGCATGAAGCCCCGGACGAAGACGTGGGACACGTGAGTACAGGCCAGTTTACCATTCGGTTGGGGCCAGGATTCCCGGGGTGGGAGAGGTACGAACCCCGAGAGGTGGGTAAGAGTACAGACCCCAGATGATGGGACAGAGGAAAAGCAGGCCCACTGTCACCATGGGTGGGGGAGATCCTGTGAATCTTTCCCCAGTACCCCCGAGTAGTCCATTGGGACTGATGATTAAGTACTGGGATGCTCACCCTTCTAGGCGGGGTAAGAGTAAAGTAAAGATAATACATTAATGTATGGAAGTCTGGGCAGGACAACCCATAAGGCGTGAATCTGTTCGCTGGCCCAGGTTTGGTTCCTTTGAGGATTGGGTATGTCAAGCTCTAAATTTGAGTGTAAATGAAAAGGAACCCTTTAGTTTAGAAGAAAGTGAATATGCAGCCCTTTGGATAATTTCTGAAACAAGGGCAAATTTATACACTTTAAGTTAAAGAGAACCCCTTACGAGAAGTGGCAATGGGGGGATGAGAAAATGTTTAAAGAAGACTAGGGGTGTCAAGAACTTTATTTTCTGGGGATAAGGAGTAAGACAGAGCCCCTGGTAAAACTGAAAGTATGTCCCCAGCAGTAAGAAATTGAGTTCCTCGTGGACTCAGGGACGGAAAGATCCATCGTCCAAAGTTTACCCCCGGGGATGTAAAATTTCCTCGGAGACAGTACAGGTAATTTGCGCAAAAGGGGAACCCTTTGTGGTACCCGTGGTCAAGGAAATATTATTTGAAAGCAACTCCAAAATTGGCTTAGAGTCATTGTTGCTGGTGCCTGAAGCCGACTATAAATTTATTGAGACGAGACTTAATGGTTAAACTAGGAATTTCTTTGGAAATAAATAAAAAAAACAATTACGAGTTAAATCATGCTCCCTTAAAGTCGAAGACGAAAAGCAAATTAACCCTGAGGTATGGTATACCCCAGAGACGACGGGAAGATTAAATATTAAACCTTTTGTGACTGTGATTAAGGACCCTGAGGTCCCGGTACAAATTAAACAATGCCCACTACCTGAGGAGGGTAGGAAGGGATTGAAACCAGAAATTAAAAGACTAACAACTTTTACGGGAATATGAGCCGGGCCAAGGAGTAACCCTCGTCCAGTATGTGGACGACTTGTTGTTGGTCGGAGAAGATGAGGCAACAATTAGATGGGAGAGTATTAAACTTTTAAACTTTAGGTTTACAGGGTTTAAAGGTGTTTAAACAAAAATTACAGTCTGTAGAAGAAGTAGTAAAGTACCTAGGACACAGACTCAGTAAAGGAACTAAGAAATTGGATCATGAAAGGGTTAATGGAATACTCTCTATGCCTCTGCCCAGAAATAAATGACAAGTGTAACAATTATTGGGACTTTTTGGGTATTTTAGACAATGGATTGAGAATTTTAGTGGAAAAGCAAAATTTTTATATGCTAAATTAGCTCACGGTGGGTTGCTAAAGTGGACTCCAGAGGATGGAGAAAAATTGGAAACACTTAAGAGGGAATTGACAAATGCCCCCATGCTCAGTTTACCCGACTTGCGGAGACCCTTTTTCTTATTTGTTAATACAGAGGGAGGTGTCGCATATGGGGTATTGGCTCAGGAGTGGGCAGGAAGCAAAAACCTATAGCTTATATTTCCAAACTATTAGACCCGATTAGCAGGGGATGGCCCACTTGTCTGCAAATAATAGCAGCCACAGCACTATTGGTGGAGGAAGCTCTCAAAATTACCTTTGGAGGAGAGTTGAAAGTAATCTCCCCACATAACATCAGGGGAGTATTACAACAAAAAAAGCGGACAAATGGATATTAATTGCTTCTCCAAAGTTGTCTCTAGAAACTACATCTCTGCAGAAGCCGGCCCAATTTTTATATCTGGAACCTTATTCACAGACTCAAAATATGCTTTTGGAATAGCTTATACATTTAGAAGATTTGGGAATAGAGAGGGTTAACAAATTTACAAGGAAAAGACTAATCCATCAAGAGCTTACAAGCCATAAGGGGCCTTAAGAAAATTGCAGTGGTACGCTTGAGGGGACACCAGAAAGGGTTAACCCCGCAAATAAGAGCAAATAATTTAGCTGACCAAGAAGCTAAAAGAGCTGCTTTACTAATTCTGGAGACTAGGGACGCAGATATATCGGATAAGAGGCAGAAAGAACTAAATCCACAGGTACCGAAATTCATACCACAGGAGTAAGAAAAACTAATAAAGATGGGAATACAAAAGAATAGTTCAGGAACCTGAGAATTACCTGACAGCAGAGAGGTTTTTCCTAAAACAATGGCCCTCAAAATTTTACAAAGAATACGCAGCGGTACACACTGGGGCACTCAAGCCTTAATTGACCAATTTGTAATTAAGTATATGTGCATTGGTTTATATGATCTGGCTAAGCAAATTTTAAGGGGATGTATAACATGTCAAAGGGTCAATAGACAATATCTAAGAAAAATAAAGCAGATGAATCCTGTAGTTTCACAACATGTTTTTAACTAGTATTTTTAACAGTACTGCTGCCTACAACAATAGTTTTCCTCCTCCCAGGCACTGTGCCCCTCCCCTGTGCTGGCATCTTGCTGGTGCCAGTGTATCTGCGGGGTGGACTTAGCCAGGGAGATCACAGAGTTACAGCTGCATGGTGGTGTGCTGACTTAGCATGCAGCTCAGCTGCTTCCCCTGGCTGGTTCACCAAGCAAGCATGGAAGCTGCTTGCACTGGCTGGAGGGAAGCACAAGATGCACATGGAAAAAGCAGGAGGAAGAATCCTGGCCCATAGACCCTTTTCTAATACACAGATTGATTTTACCGATTCGACAACACGAACCACGGCCTGGGTGGAGGTTAAAATATTATTAGAAAAAAAAAAAATTACTCCCCGATGTGGGATTGTTGAAACTGTAGATTTGGAATTGAGTGACAACACCACACACCATGGCACCCACAAAGTTCTGGCAGAGTTGAAAGAATGAATGGAGAAATTAAAAAACAATTAACAAAATTAAAATTGGAAACAGGGATGTCCTGGATTAGGTGTTTACCATTGGCTCTATTAAATATCTAAACACAGCTGAGAACTGATGTGGGTGTTTCTCCCTTTGAAACGTTATATGGGATGTCATATGACATGAGTAACCCGGGGAATCATCCGCGATTGGAGGATTCCTTAGTAGAGGTTTACAAAACACAACTAATGGCAAGAAGAAAGGAGTTAATAAGAAAAGGAATATTGGCACAACGCCCCCCCCTTGGAGATGGTGATACACAAGATACAACCGGGTGACAAAGTCCCGATAAAGACTTGGAAAGAAACTTCTTTAACACCTCAAAGGGAGGGACCTTTTCTTGTCTTACAATAGATACAGCCATTAGGACTGCTGAGTGTGGATGGACACATGCCAGTCGAGTGAAGGGACCTATTTTGGATTCAACATTGCGAGAGCCATCCTGGAAGGTCACCAATTCCCCTGGAAGTCTCAGAATGACCCTAAAGAGATCTTAAACACCAATGTTCTTATACAGATAAGTGATAAAGGAGAAACTTGTAACTGTAAGTGTGTAAAAACTTTACAGTTAAGTGTGGAGTCAAACGTTGTAATTGTTATCCTTTTGTGTGTTTTATTTGTAAAATCTGCCAAGGACGGTGGTGGTCTCATTGTTATGAAGGAACCCCTCCTAGGGGAATTTATGGGAATAATTATGCACAAAAATTGAAATTGACACAAGAAATATTTGAGTATAAAACAGCTTAAGGGGAAATTGAAAAATGGTCACCACAGTGGTGGAATATATATAAGTTACCAGAATATTATTGTTTCCACCCAAACGAACCTGTTCCTCTTTCAATAACTATTGTCCAGGTGTGTTGCCGGAGAGACCTAAGTGGAGTATGGTGCAGCTCCCCAGAGTAAAATGAATAACTTGGAGAAATTCAAATAAAGGTGCGCTAAGAGAAAAATCTCAGAGCCTCCTGAAGAATACCCCTGCTGCCGGGAAGATGGAACACCCCGTGACTCGAAGCAACCGAGCCGACGGGCGAGGCAGAGGTGTAAAAAACTGTGGAGGACGGAACCCCAAGATTAGAGTAATGCGCAAGCCTCGGAGGAGCTGCCCTAGTGCAAATCCCGGCTTAACACTGCCTCAGGAACACACCCACCTGGGAAAAGAAAAAGGGGGGCTAGAGGGCAATAAATGGGATCAAGAAAAACCTTGTAGGAAATCGGAATACCACCACCCATCCTGGCTGATTATTTTAATTATTGTATGTATCTGGGAGCAATTAATTAGACCATGTCAAGGACCCTTGTTAGGTGGGAGGATTCAAAGGTCCTTAAAGTTAATGTTAACGGAAAAATCCCTAAGATCACGATCTGAGGTGGTGTTACAGAATAGGAAAGGTTTAGATCTCCTATTTTTAAAACAAGGGGGACTTTGTGTAGCCTTAGGAGAAGAATGCTGTATTTATGCAGATCATACTGGCATTGTTAGAGATACTGTGGCTAAACTTAGGGAAGGGTTGGAAAAGAAATGACGAGAAAGAGAATCTCAAGGCTGGTATGAATCATGGTTTAACTCTTCCCCCGGTTGACTAAACTCTTATACTAAGCCACTAATTACAATGGTTTACTGAACAAAATGGTGATAAAAAGAAAAAGGGGGGATTGTGATAGATGAGCCTTTGTTCAGTAAACCACATATACCTTGAAACAGGTCGTAACGTTCTGATTTTGTAAGAATGATTGTGTAACGTATAGTGTTAGTTGCTAACGAAGCATAGAACTGAGTTATAGGTAACTTAGAAGTGGAAACCATAGAAATTAAGTAGCCAATGAATGAGCTTGCTGTTAAAGATGACCAAATATGGGAGAGGGGTCAACTAAGGGACAAGTGAGGAAGGGGAGCAACTTCATCCCATAGACCACTAGGAGGTAGAAGACGACCCCCTAACAACAACTGGCGCATGTGCAGAAGAAGCCTCAGTGAAACAATCGGGACCCGGAACTAAAGGACTATAAAAACCTGAATTCGGAAAGGGACGGTGTGTGCCGTTGATAGAGCTGAGACACTCTGGCCGCCCAGCCCTGTTTGCTTAATTGCCGCCTGCTAAATTAATAAAATTAAGTTTGTAACTGAATTAACTGGTTTCCAACTGGTGACTGGGAAACCCACGATAACAGTGGCTAAGAGAGCCAATGGGATCCTGGGGTGCATCCGGAGGAGTATAGCCAGCAGGTCAAAGGAGGCGATCCTCCGCCTCTACTCTGCCCTGGTCAGGCCCCACCTGGAGTATTGTGTCCAGTTCTGGGCTCCCTGGTATAAAAAGGACAGGGATCTCCTGGACAGAGTCCAAAGATGGGCCACGAAGATGATTAGGGGCCTGGAGCATCTACCCTATGAGGATAGGCTGAGTAAGTTGGGACTCTTCAGCCATGAGAAGAATAAGGGGGGACCTAATTAAAGTTTATAATTATCTTAAGCAGGGGATGCAGGGGGAATCAGCCAGCCCGTTTTCAGTGGTCTGTGGGGACAGGACTAGGGGCAATGGCTGTAAGCTGGAGCATAGGAAGTTCCGCACCAACATGCGGAAGAACTTTTTCACGGTGAGGGTGACAGAGCCCTGGGACAGGCTGCCCAGGGAGGTGGTGGAGTCTCCATCTCTGGAGATATTCAAGACCCGTCTGGACGCCTATCTGAGTGATATGTCCTAGGGAGCTGCTTTGGCAGGGGGGTTGGACCTGATGATCTCTTGAGGTCCCCTCCAACCCCTACAATTCTATGATTCTATGATTCTATGATAATTCCCTGCTAATGGGAAAGTGTGGGGCCTCCAGGGAGCTGGGAGGGACACAACCAGGACAGGTGACCAAAACTGGCCAAGGAGGGTATTCCATGCCAATTACATGACGTTCAACATAAAGAGGTGCTGGGGGGGGGGGAGGAAGACTCAGCTCTAGGACACACACAGTTTTAGGGATGATCCAGTTTTGGGACGGCTTTGAGCTGTGAGGTCTGAGCTGTGCGATTTGTTGACAAACTGCTTTGTGCATCTCCAGTTCTGTAGATTTTGCTACAAAGTCCTACTGTTGTTGTTGTTGTTTCTCTCTCCCTGCTGTCCCAGGAAACTGTCATTATCCCAATTTACAGGATTGGGGTTTTTTGGTTTCCATTTCCATCTCTTCCCCACCTCCAATCACTCCCCAAAACATCTTTGAGAAAGAAGAGCTGTATGGTCAAGCTCTCAGCTCTCAGCTTGGGTGAAACTATGACCAAAGGTTCCAGCACAACACCCACACATCAAGGCAGCTCAGACATGACTGGTGGAGAACCAGCTGCAAGGAGAAGGATTTGGGCATTGCAGGGGATGCCATAGCAGTCAGAGGTGCTGAACAGGAATCTGGCCATGAGCACATTGGGCTGCACTGGGAGGAACGTGGCCACACAGACGAAAACACTTATTGCCTATCTGGACCCAGCATTCATCAGGCCATCTCTGGAGCAGTCAGTGCCAGTGTGGGGCTCCCCAGCCTAGTGGAATGGAAAGGATCTGTCATGTGTGCAGAGAAATTCTGCAAAGACACAGTTAGGGGTTTTGTGTTGAGAGGCTGAGAGACCCAGGGTTCTTTAGCCTGGGGAAGGGGACACTGAGGGAAGCCCTCTTTGTGCTACAGGGAAAAACACAAGAAATTAAATCACAGAAACTGCCACCTTGAAGGTCAGAGATGATGAGAAAATAAAGACCAGTCCTTCTGAGGGTAGTGCTGTGGTGTAAAATGTCCCTCTGAGGAAGTGTGGATGGACTGGTGGCTTTGTGATGGTGGAAACATCTGGCAAGGAGGGAGAGACAGCAGTACAGGCAGGGACATGGTGAGGTGAGATCAAGGAGGGAAAGTTTGTTGGGTAACTGCAGCCTCCAGGGAAATAGGCACAGGCTTGAGGCAGTGCCGGATGGGCTGTGGTGCAGATGGCCAAGTGTGCTGGCCAGGATGAAAGGGCCTGATAGAAATGAGGTCTTTGCCCCCTTGGCTATGGCTGATGTTCAAGCTTCAAACGCCTCAGAGGAGACACGCTGACTGTTCTCACAGCCATGGAGCATCATTGCCTCCATGCACTCACCCAAGGAGAGGACATCATGTGTCATAACCCTGTCCTTCCCTTGGAGTCACACAAAGGAAGAACCCTCAGACACAGGTGAGGGTCAGGATCTCCCTGCCCAGGGGCTGGGGGTCAGTACTTGGCATTTCTGCTTCATCAGACCAAGCCAGGGTGTCCTCAGCATCAGAGCTGCCTGTGCTTTGCCTGTGTTTGTCCTCATGGCCTCCAGTTGTCTGCTCTAAGGAGCCCATGGGGAGGCTTTGTCAGGAATGGCTCCCAGTGGGGCCTGTTAATGCTTCAAGGTACTTTGGGCATTACTCCTGACTTAACTTCTTGATTGGTTTCTTCACTCTCTTCTTGGTAGTTGAGGTCTGTGGACTCAGAAGTAAAGGCACCATGGGGCTCATTATCATCCAGAAAGCCCTTACAAGCATGTCTCTTCAAGTCACTTTCATTAAAAAAAATCAAAAGGACTGCCTCTCCCTGTTCTATTACATATGGAAAAGGTCCTTTTTGGGACGAGCCTCTCCTGCTGGCTGAGGGTACCATTGGCTGTATGGGGCTCTGATAGGAGCTCTCCAGGTTTCAGCCCTTGCAAGAAGGTCTGTCTTTTTTGATCTATATGATATTTTCTAGATTGTGGTTTCCACTTCACTCAACTGCAGAGCAGAGCTTTGTAGATTTGTTTATCCTGATTTTGTTCTTGTGCAACACCAAGAAATGCCCAAATGCTCACCTAAATCCCTTCCTTTCACAGGGGGGAAAGAGTCCCCTTCCTCTCCTTGCCTGGGTGTCCTGTCTCCTGGGGAGACAAGGAAAGGTGATTCTCTTGGTCAGCTCTGGTTTGATCAGGAGAAAGGACTCTGCTGGACAGGAGGATTTCTCCCCAGACAAGGGAGGGAACGTCGGAGATGAGATCATAGAGTGATCCCCAAGAGGCCTGAGACACCAGGAAGGATCCTAGAAGAACTGGTCTTCTCCTGCTGAGCTGGGCTGGACTCCTGGGATGGAGGGAGCTCATGGTAACTGCAGCGCTTCAGAGAGACAGCTCTGGCCAGGAGCAGCTCCTCTGCCAAGCTCACAGGGCTGGGGACACTGCCTGTAGGCACCACGGGGAGACCTGTGAGGCTAAGAGAGCTGATGGATGCTGAGAGCTCACTGGAGGAGAAAGGTAAAGAGACTTTGCTTTGAATTTTCTGCTCTTATGGACTGGCTGGGAAGTGGAAACTGAGGTTTTCTTGATAACTTTGTAGAAGGCAGTGCAAACTCTTTTGTCATTAGGACTTGTCAGAGCTTCTCCTGAGCCCTGCACACACAGAGGTTCCCTGGGGCAGAGCCCTGGTGCCAGGACGGGTCTGCAGAGCTGAGTTGAGCACAAGGAAGATGAGCACAAGGATGAGGTCTGTGAGCAAAGAGCGTGAGGTGACACAGGCAATAGGAGCAGCTCCAGGGACAGCTGAAGGCAGCAGAGACATTGCAGGGGTGGAGAAGGAGCTGCTCCCAGAAATGTCATGATAGTGGGGTTTTGGTAACTCCCTGACATCCCCCACAGTGCTGACGCTTTCCCACAGTGACCCCCTGGTTTCTGCCACCCAGCACAGACTCTGACCACAAAGTTCCAGGGTTTCAGGATAAGCCCTCTTTTTTTGTAGCCAGAACCCTAGTGAAGAGAAACCCCTGAGTGCCTGTCTGTCTGTCCCTCTCCTTCCAGCCTTAGCTGCAGCATTTACTGCATTTTCTTCTCCTGCCCTTGGTTCCTTTGTCTCACCCTTACCTGGGCCTCTGGACACAACCATTGATGGGGCTGGCACTGAGCTGACCCTCACTGCAGGGGTCCCATCTGTAGGACTGAGGACTTCCCGGGGGCTCCTGCAGGGCTCCAGGCTGCCTCCTACAATGAGGAGCCCCATGCAGGAGTCATCTCAACACTGCAATGCCATGGCATTGCAGCTCATCACCTGCGTGTGGGCAGCTGCAATGAGCCCTGTGTGTCCCTGGCTGGGAGCGGGGAGCTGAGATCCTCCTTGGGTAGGATGAGACCGCAGGAGGGCTTTGGAGCTCTGCCCTGGGACAATGGATTCCTCAGCTCTCTCTGGGGTCCAGTTTCTTGTACAGGGGAACACCAGGGTGTGATCACAGAGCATCCAGCACAGGGCAGCTGAGACCAGGGCTGATGGACAGAGCAGCTCTCCCCACTCTGCACTCAGGAGAAGGTTTCACTGACACTGCAGCAGCAATGTCAGGCAGTTCTGACACAAGAAACACTCCTCAGTTGCAGTGAGGAGAAAACCAAAGAGCCAAAGCTCTGCTCTGCTGTCGGGTGAAACTGGAGTGACAGTGCTGAAAAGCTCATTCCTATCCACAGGGGATTTAGTCTGAGATCATGCCATCCTTTTTACTTACTGCTGCCAGGCAGGACTGAGTTCTCCAGAGCCCATAGCTGACCCTCCTCCCAGCAGTGGCATGCTGGAGCCAGACTTCCCAACAGGGACCTGCCAAAAATCTTCCTGAATACAGGAAGTTGATCTGAGAGTATTCCCTAAGAATTGGAAGATGTTTTCCTCAAAGAGAGGCCTCTCATGAAGCCTCATTGAATCATTAATTTCTCACTGCCTTTCTTTCCTTGGACAGGCCTCCACACTTGACAGCAGCAGATGTCCAACAGCAGCAGCTCCATCAGCCAGTTCCTCCTCCTGCCCTTTGCAGACACACGGGAGCTGCAGCTCCTGCACTTCTGCCTCTTCCTGGGCATCTACCTGGCTGCCCTCCTGGGCAATGGCCTCATCATCATCACCATAGCCTGTGACCACCACCTCCACACCCCCATGTACTTCTTCCTCCTCAATCTCTCTGTTAATGACCTTGGCTGCATCTCCACCACTGTTCCCAAATCCATGGCCAATTCCCTGTGGGACACCAGGGCCATTTCCTACACAGGATGTGTGGCTCAACTCTTTTTCTTTCTATTTTTGATCGTCACAGAGTTCTGCCTCCTCACTGTCATGGCCTATGACCGCTACGTTGCCATCTGCCACCCCCTGCACTACGGGACCCTCCTGGGCAGCAGAGCTTGTGTCCACATGGCAGCAGCTGCCTGGGGTGGTGGGTTTCTGAATTCTGTGCTGCACACGGCCAATACATTTTCACTGCCCCTCTGCCATGGCAATGCTGTTGACCAGTTCTTCTGTGAAATCCCCCAGATCCTCAAGCTCTCCTGCTCAGACACCTATGTCAGAGAAATTGGACTCACTGTGGTCAGCGCCTGTTTAGCTTCTGGGTGTTTTGTGTTCATTGTGGTGTCCTATGTGCAGATCTTCAGGGCTGTGCTGAGGATTCCCTCGCAGAAGGGTCGGCACAAAGCCTTTTTGTCATGCCTTCCTCACCTGGCTGTGGTGTCTCTGTTTGTCAGCACTGCCATGTTTGCCTACCTGAAGCCCCCCTCCATCTCCTTACCAATTTCAGACCTCCTTGAGGCATTTCTTTACTCGCTGTTCCCGCCAGGATTGAACATGCTCATCTACAGCATGAGGAACCAGAAGATCAAGGATGCTATATGGAAACTGATGACTGGGTGTTTCTAAACTGCAACAAACTGCTCATCTTCTGCATATGGCTGGCCATGCATGTCATGTTAGTTCCACTGTGTATTTAAAGGATTTTTAGTAATTGGTTTGTTTTTTCTTATTTCTGATGTCTCTAAGCTGTAACATGTTGCAAATTCATCCCTGTCCTAATGCAGTATCTCCTGGTCTTGTGTGACCAGACACTGTGTAATGACCAGCTGTGCTCTCTTTGCATCACATCTGCCTGCAAACAGCCACAATTTTTTTTTGTCTCTTTGAAATTATAAAAAAGCACATCTTTTCATATTTGTACTGTAATTTTTTTTAATTGAATTTTACCGATGGCAGGAGAAGATATACTCACCTTCCCCTGTACCTGCATTAGCATTAGTCTGTCTCTTTCATCTCCCTCGTCATTCAGGTGTTTCCATCTCTCCTGATGCAGTGGCCATGCCTAAGGACATCTTTTCAGCAAACTAGATGGACGTTTGTACTTCACTTTGCTCATTGGTTTCCATATCTGCTTGCTCTTGTTCATTCAGATGCCTTTCAACTCTCTGGTTTCTACTTTCAGCTTCAGAGGGTTAGAAAATTTCCCATCCCTCAGAAGTCTAATGAACTGTTCTGTCAGAAGTGCAGTGTGTTGATAAGTGACCTTTCTATGTATCTGATTAAAAGCACTGTTCTGGGAGAGAATCTCCTCTGAAAGCTGACCCCCTTCACACGCTTCTTGGCCGTAGCAGGCAGCTGAGGAGAGAGATTTCATGGTTATTAAACTACATAATATTTAACTGCTGTTTGCTTTCAGAGAAATCTGTCCCTTCCTGTGAGCACAGATGATGTGAGGGAAAAGTGTTGGGAGTCCCAGGAGGCCAGTCAGGGAACTGCTGGGCTTGGGGAAGAGCAAGTTCTCCAGACAGGGTTGGATCTGAAGAAACTGCTTTTCCAGATCTCCTTATGAGACAATACCCCTGACAATGCTGCTGTCACTTCTATCAACTGAGCCATGACACAAAATACCCATGACTTTAAAAAGGTCCTTTGGGGAAAATCCTTCAAAGTCGTCATCACCAAGGACCTAACAGAAATACAAGTTGTTGTAAAAGGCTGAGTTTTTTAAATGAAAATGAGTTGGAGAGACATGCTTGTAAGGGCTTTCTGGATGCTAATGAGCCCCATGGTGTCTTTTCTTCTTAGTCCACATACATCAGCTAACACATGGAGAGTGAAGAAACCTCTCAGAAGTTAAGTCAGGAGTGATGCCCAAAGTACCCTGAAGCACTAAAAGGCCCCACTGGAAGCCATTACTGACAAAGCCTCCCCAGGGGCTCATTAGAACAGAACACTGGAGGCCATGAGGACAAACACAGGCAAAGCACAGGCAGCTCTGATGCTGAGGACACCCTGGCTTGGTCTGATGAAGCAGAAATGCCAAGTGCTGACCCCAGCCCCTGGGAAGGGAGATCCTGACCCTCACCTGTGTCTCAGGGCTCTTCCTTTGTGTGACTCCGAGAGAAGTAACACATTATGACACATGATGTCCTCCCCTTGGGTTATTGCATAGAGGTAATGATGCTCCATGGCCGTGAGAACAGTGTGTCTCCTCTGAAGCCTCTGTGGCAGGGATATGAGCCATAGCCAAGGGGACAAAGACCTCATTTCTATCAGGGCCTTTCAACCTGGCCAACACCCGTTGGCCATCTGCACAACAGCAGCAGAGCTGTAGAGCATCTGCCACCTGTTTAAATGACCTGGGAAAGGAGGAGAACAGGGGGGGCTTGTAGAGAGGGGCTGGAAACAAACACGAGAGACGAAGGAGCCCTGCCCTCTGTCACTTACTGGCCTGCAGCAGCTGGGACACGTACAGCTTGGAGATCTCCGATGGAGAGCTGCTCTCCTGGAGAGCCCAGCTCGCTTCCCAGCCCTCCCTCAGGAGCCTGGGTGGTCTCTGTGCCTTCCTATGGGACGGAGAAAAAGGGTAGTGGCTGGGAAGGGGATGCCTCAGCAAACACAACGCCTTGGCAGCACAGAGGGGAGGAGGCAGGGAAAGATGTGGGCTGAGCTCGGGGGCTCCTCGCCAGCTCCATGCTCCTGTCCTGTCTTGTCGCTGCCCTACCAGGCACTGCGGTGCCACGGCCGCATCACTGGGGGTGTCACAAAGGGCAGAGCTGGTGATTCGTCACCCAGGGCCAGGAGAGCCAATGGCGCGCAGCTCCTTTGCGACACACCGAGGCCCGGCTGTGCCTGGCACCGCAGCACGTCTGATGCCACAGTGACGTGTCTGATGCCCTGGTGACATGTCTGATGCCTTGGTGACATGTCTGATGCCATGGCAACGTGTCTGACACCACCGTGATGTGTCTCATACTGCGGTGACATCTCTGATGCCCATGACAGAGGGTGAAGGGACTCAGTACGATTGGAGGGCAGGGGTATAGGTATGGGCCCTCCACCTGACACCTCAGGGCATGTTGAGGATGTTGGTGTGGTGGTTTTGGCCTGGCTGGAAGCCAGACACCCACCAAAGCTGCTCCAACACTTCCCTTTTCAGTTGGACAGGGGAGAAAGAAGATATTGAGAGGCTCAGGGGTTGAGATTAGGACAGGCTTAATCCTAATCTAATCTAAAATCCTAGTTTTTTCTGGAGCCTTTTGGTGTAGCCGGTTCCATTGCTGAAGTTGTTCACAGCCTGGAGGCAGAAAACATTGACAACAAGGAACCATGAAACTTCAGGAGATGCCTGAACAAAGGGCTCCCCCACAGAGGAAAATCACTCGTGTATCCCTGTACCCGCTCGCAGTCCCACAGTGAACCAACACACCGAGGTATGAACACGTCCCATTGAACCCTGATGTCAGTGACTGGAGGCCAGTGAGTATTTCCTTCCCTTTCAGCTCCGTACACAGAGACTTTTCTTACAAACAGTTTACACACAAGTCACCACATGACCTTGCGTAGAGCCTTGTTGGCACCTGACGTGCCAGGGGAGACGTCCTCCTGGTGACATGCTGGGCACGGTGACCCTCGGATTCGCGTCACGCTGTTCTGACACCTGTGGATGATGAGAATCACCACAAGAGATTTTAGCCAAGCTGAGAACATTTTTACAGTTCCAATCAGCTACAAAAGAACGATCAGTGGGTGAATCTGATCTCAATTGAGAGCAGCTAGCTTTAAATGTTCCATAGTTAAAAAATTCCCAGTACACAGCAAATAACAGAGAGGACGCTGTTTCCTCCTGTCTCAAGTCGTCATCATTCCAGCCCTGAGCACAGTGAGAATAAAACCCCTCTCTAAAGACCTTAGTTGGTGAGTGTACAATTCTGCACTCTTCTCACACTTGTCCTTCTGCCCATAAAGAAGATGGAGCTGGATACATAAACCGGGGAAAAAGCTTTCTGTCTTTTATCTCTTCAGAAGGTCAGATGTGAGGGTTGGAATGGACAAACCTGAGAATAACACTGACATTGGTCGCAATCGTTGCTTCCACAGCAAGGAATAATTGCGGCCTCCCTCAGAACTGCATTACATATTAGACACAGGAACTCCTCGGGAATGGGGTTCTCTGAGAGGGAGGAGGGCTCGTCGGCTGGGAAGGGTGGTTCTTCTCTCTTTCCTCGGGCAGACACTTCCATGGAGGGGGTGGGGAAGGAGGAAGAAAAAAGGCAAAGATGGGTTACTGAAAAAATTTCCATTTCTCATTTCTGTGATAAAACAACATCACCTGAAATATAGTCTGATATTTCAAGGTCCCATTTTAAGGCCATTTTCACCACTGACCAAGTGATAATGGGGACACCTTTCATTACAATACTGTTTTAGGTTATCCCTAGTTAGGGATTTCACTCCAGGTTTACTCCAGATCTTTCAGATGCAGCCTAAGGGAGAACAGAGAAAAACTTTCCTGGAAGAAGCAAAACCCATTTCAGCCCCGAGAAAACAATTTCCTAAACCAACGTTTCATATGGCAAAATTCCAAACTTCCACATACAAGCCCAGGGATCTCTTCCCTGCATTACCAATACAGCATGTAGAAACAGACCCACCCTGCTGCTGGGTCTCTCTCTGATATGACTTACACAGAGCTTAAGCAAAGAAGAACTCACACTGCTCCCTGAAAAGCCTTGCTTTGCCCCTCTTTTTGTCCCTATGAAGTGCAAAATTCTACTTTGTAAATACCACGCCTTCCCCTGGGGCAAGCATGGAGGTTTCTGTGATCACAGAGTCATTTGAGTTCTGATCACAGCCCATAAGAGACAAGGCTCAGGAGGATGAGGTCATCTTGTGGATTTCCTTGAAGCAGCAGAATTTTGCCAGCCGTAGAATTTGGCTCCAGTTACCCCAGGAGTAACTTCCTCACTGTCCTTCATACCCCAGTCTGAGGTGTTCCCTCCCAGGGGTGACGAGTAACGTGATTTGGGTGGAGAGGTGGATAGGATCGACACGTGCATGTGCCCCTTTCTTGGGATTACCACATTTCGGGGTGTCAGCTTTGACAGCCCAGAGAACCAGCTCACCTGGGCTGCCCTGAGGCCACTGTCACCTCATCTGTCAGGCGGGTCTCAGCGTTGCTCTGCAGTCGCTGTCTTTCCCTGCAGCAGCTTTCCAGCACACGGGACGTTTCAAAGATCAAACCGGAGCTCAGGAATTTCGGCAGTTGCCCATAAATGCTGGTGTTCATCTCCCCCACAGCACTCTGTCCAGACCCTTGCCCCCAGTTTGTGATTCCTCCTTCCCTGCCTGCAGCCCAGCAGGAAATGTCTCTTTCCCTCTCTGTCTCTGCTGCCTGGTCTTCTTCTTCCCCTGCTCCCCTCTCTGCCCCAGAGACACTGCCTGATGTTGTCTTTCCCTGACTGCCTGTCTGTCCCTCCTGGTCCCTCCCTGTCTGCTTCCCTTTCTCCACATCTCTCTCCCGCTCCCTGCCCCTCTTTCCCACTGTCCCTCTGTCCCTCTGCTGTCGCTCTGTTCCTCTGGGGCCGAGGCAGCCCCGGGGAGCAGCCATGGGGCCTGCAGGGTGGGGCCGGCCCAGGGTCTCACCACAGGAAGGAGCGGCCCGGGGCATTGTGGGATCTGTAGGCCCGGACCTGCCAGGCAGCCATGGTGATTCCCAGGGCATGATGGGAGTTGTAGGCCTGATGCCCAGAGCTCCCCGGGCGGCCATGGTGGTTTGGGCAGGCCCGGACTCTGCTCCAGCTGCAGCCAAACTGAGATGAGGGCCGGGGTCCCTGTGAGGCGTGGGGGCTTCTCCTGTCTGCTGGATGCCCAGGGCTTCTGTGGGGGATGCTCCTTGCATGGGCAAGATCCAGGCAGCCTGGAGAGATTCCTGCTGGGAGCTGCCTGACAGATCCAGGCTGCTGCCGGGCAGGGGCAGAGCTGATCCCCCTTGGCCAGGGGGTTCAGGCCCAGTCAGCCAGGCCGGGGGCTGGCAGGCAGAAGCCAGCGCTTCACTGCAGCCCTTGCTCTGAGGGCCATGGAAACCAGCCTGGGAAGTGTTTCTGAGGCAGGCATCAGCCTGGCTCCTTTGGCTCTGCTGCCTCGCAGCCAGAAGGCAGCAAACCCCTGAGATGTGCGCTGTGTGCTCCAGGCAAAAGGGAGTTTTAAACAGTTCCAGTTCATTGCTGCAGCGTGGTGCATTTTGGCAGCGACACTGGTGGGATGTCTCAGAAGGTACTGATACGCGACGACTCTGGGGGTGGTTTCTTCTGAGTGAGCCTGGTCTGGGAGAACCACTCCTCAAGCCTTCTGACCTACTGCACTAGGAGAGAAGAAGGAGTGTGAGGTAAGGCTCATCATGCTGCATTCATTGCTGATGGTGTGTAGTCATGTAACTCAGACTAGAATGCAAACAAAGACTGTACCTGCCAAAGAATTGGGAGAGCTGTCTGCTTCCCAGAGGGAGCAGACAACTGTGGGGAGCCGTTTGCAGGCTCAGACCTTGTGCCTGCTCTGCATTTGAAACCCTCCGGAGAGGAAAGAGAAAACCTGCTTTTATTTTCCTTTAAATGCAGGTGTGTTTTTCTTTGTATTTCTTCTTGTTAAGTGATGTTTGTGGTCAGAGTAGAAGCACCTGACTAACCTGTGGAAAAATGAAGGTATTCAAGGGTTATTTACTGCAAGAAATCACCTTACGAGCAGCGCACACTGATGGCCGGTGCACAGTGGGATATTGTGGCTGGCATGACTGGTAATTTTCCTTGTCTTTTCTTCACCAAGGATGCATTTATGAAGGCAAATCCAGGGCACAGGTTGTGCCCCACAACCACCCAAGCTATGAAACCCCAGACATCCACTGTTACAACCTGTTTGCTTCAGCTGGAAAGTGGTGAAAATGGAAGAAATGCCCCAGTGTAAGGTCAGGCTGGCAGGTGAGATTTCCATCCATATCCCTCAGTCATCACCAAATCCTGGTTCTGTTTGAGGTTGTGGCACTAGAATCAACCAGGAAGTGCAAAGCCCTTTTGTGTTCCAAATGGAGCTGGCAGCACTCCAGCTAAAGCTCTGCACAACCCCTTTAAATTGTCCTTAGTGTGTGATGCTGTCAAAGGTTGAGCCCAGCAAAGTGCTCTACCATAACCCAGCCCCCAATTGCACCTGGCTCGGGGTGGGGAGGTGTCACACGGCTTCCTGGCTCCCATTGCTTCTCCTAAGCAAAGCAGTGCCCTTTCCTGTGGCACAGAGAGTGGACGCCGCTTAGTCCTGCTGGGAATAAAATCCCCAGTGAGGCAATTCCTGAGCATCCCACCAGTGGAGAGGCCTGAAGTAACCAAATGAACACTGAGAGGTGACAGCAGCACCCTGACATATTTCACAGCAGGGCAGAGGTAGAAGGGAGAAGTGGGATGAGGTGTTTTAAGATCTGGGTTTATTCATCCTTCCTCCAGGGTTTTTGGTTGGGTAATAAACTAGATGAAGTTTGTTGCATTGGTTTTGCTCATGATGTCAGTTGGTGAGGGATGTCTGTCTGTTCTTGTCTCGACCCTCGAGTGTTTTCTTCTATCTTCTCTCCTCTGCCCAGCTGCCCAGGTGCTTTGGTGGACACCTGGCCTCCAGCCAGGGTCAACCCACCACACCTTCATAGCCTGTTTCCTTCCTTGGGGTGATGTTTACATGATTTGGTGGAGAGTTGAGTACTAAAGACATATGAGTATAGATTGTAATTCTTTCGCTCATTAACACAATTAGGGGTATCAACTTCAACATTAATTTCATGGTTTCTGAAGCAGAAGGTCTCACTCTGGGCATTTGGCTGTCAAGGTTCTGTGTAATAACCGTTTGTCTGTTTATTCTGCATTCTCTGAGCACAACAGGGACTCTTGCAGTTCTGGGCTCCCCAGTTCAAGAAGCACAGGGGGCTACAGGAGAGGGTACAAAACAGGGCTCCAAAGACTGTTCTGGGACTAGACCATCTGTTTTCCAAAGAGGGGCTGAGGGGGCATCTCTGTGGGTGTGAGAACCCCCTTGGATCAGTGTCCGTGCAGGGAGGGTGGAGGCTGCCATCTGGTGCCCAGTGCCGGCATCACCGCCCCTGCCCCACACCAGCCCTCACTGCCAGCAACCTGCACCTGGTGCTGGGGAGGAGCGGCGGACGCCCCGGGGGCTCTGGCAGGGACTGGCTGAGCACTGAAAACTCAGCTCACATCTGACTGGCGAGCGGGCATCGCTGGTGGGACTGGCACACCGAAATCCTGTCCTTACACTTGTGGTGTGAGGTTTTATCATCTCCATGTGCTGATGTCACAGCTCGTTCAGCTGCTGACAGAACGCTGCTGCACACCAAAGCACTGAAACCATGCACAAGAGCTGCTGACAAGACAGAACCACGGCTGGTTTGTGAGTGAAAGGACACAAGGGAAGGGTCAGGCTGTTTCCATTCCCTTCTGTCACAGGAACTACCACAGCAACTGACTGATTATTGATCAATTGCTTAAATAATTGCAGGATTGATTGATTGATTGATTGATTGATTGATTGATTGATTGATTTCAGGTGGTGTGTACTGGCTTCTGTTGCTACCTGAACACACACATTTTTCACTGCCCCACTACTCCATGCACTGCACGTCATCTTTTTTTGCAGGAAGATGCAAAAAGTGCAACACTTCATGGCTGCAGGGCACAATCAATCGTGATAAAAAGCCACAGTTTGGCCCAAAGGCAGGAAAGCACAATTTTAAACTCTCAGCTCAGTCCTTAGGTTCTGTTCTTTTGACCTTGTGTTCTACAGTTCCTTTGTGTGGAGGGTCCTTTCTTCCAGCTTTCTGGCAGGTTTCAGTTTGGATGGGGCCTTTGGGTTGTGCACAATGTTTCTTCTGGTGGTTGTTTTTACTGTTCTTTCAGTGTTTGTGTTGCCTTTTCTGTCTGGAAACTGTAACTTGTGCTCTAATATGTCTGCTGCAGGCTGGGCAGTGTCCCTTCGTGTGCAGTCGACTCATTTCTGGGCAGTCGGTGTGTAGGTGGGTACGTAGGTCTGGTGAACCTGTGGTCCGTGGAGAATGAGTGTCAGGTGAGCGACAGCCAGGTCTGAGGAGGCGTGAGAGGGCTTCTGGCCCAGAGGAAGCGACTGCCAGAGGACTAAGTGTACTTCTGAATGGACGTGTGCTTCCAAATTCATGGTCCCCAAGGCAGACGTAGTTACCCTATCCTGGCTCCCCTGCTAAAGGGCTTCTTCCCCTGAGGAAGGAGATGGAGGGAGCACCCTTCATTGCTGTTGTCTGCCTCGCTGGGGCCTCAGCAGGGCTTTTGCACCTCATTTCCCAGTACCTCCTGAGCCCCCTCACCATCCCAAAGAGACACAGAGATGTTCAAAACAAAGAGATTTTAATGGAGGACAAGAAGAGAAAGAAATGTCTCATCAAAGAGACTCCACACCCCCTACCCAAATACACCCTCCCTTTCTTCCTCCATCACCAGCCCCCTGCTTCCATCTCATTCCAGCTCTGGCTCGACTTCCCACTCCGGCACCCCTGTCCTGCCAGCGAGAGCCCTGCGCTTGCTGGATGGATTTGCTGAGGCGATCAGTCCCCCTTCCTCCCCCACGTCTGTGAGGGTGCACCCTGAGTCCACAGGCTTGGGGCTGCTTCTGGGACCGCCCAGGGTTCCACTCGCTGTGTCCAGGGGGCAGCCAAACAGCCTAAAAGCCTCTTTGAGAAGCCCCTCCTCAGACACTGAGAAGTCTCCGTCCAGCTCCCCGAGGGCTGGGTTGTTGGCACCAGAAGAGGGGCAGGGTGGGATGTTGCTGCCTGGGCAGATCTTGCTGCAAGGCTGTGTCCCAGGAGCTGTGGCTGTACCAGGGATGTGTGTTTTGGTGGGCTGCCGCTGGACACTGTGGTAGCCAGGGATGGACGTTGCCAGTGCTGGAGGGACCAGGATCCTGGTTGTTCCCTGGTGGCTGTTGGGTGTCACGTGTTGCAGCTGGCCCTGGGGGGTCAGCGAGACTGTCTGTTCGGAGAGGGTGTTGAAGACCCACGGGACTCCCGGGGCAGCACCCGGCGCGGGAGTGTTGCGAATAAACATCAGTGTCCCAGGGGGAGGCGGCCCTGTGATTGTCCACTGGATCTGGATGAACCGGGGGTTGAACAAGCAGCCACATGGACCCCTCTGCAGACCTGTGTGGGGGGAGAGGGAGCTGTGTTTGAACAGGGGGACACTCCAGGCCAACAGGCAGCCAGTCCTGACGACTGATATTACCCAACTCTGTGCCAAAACTGCTCTGGAGACAGGGGTGATAGGGCTGCTGGCAGTGCCCGTGGGTGGGAGATACCAGGAGTGCCGGGGTGCCAGAGAAGACAAGGATGCCATACCTGCCAGTTGTTCCTGGGGTCCCTGGGGGGCCAGAGTCACCAAGCATGCCTGGGGTGCAGGGAAGGGCTGCTGCTGGCCAGGCAGTTGGTATGTGATGGCTGATCCTGAAAGAGAGGCAGGAGCAATGGCCAGTGGTCGTCTCTGCTCTTCACCCTGAGAGCCGAGTGTCCCTGGCTGCAGGGGTCGGGGTGGGTTCCTACCTGGGGGGTAGACAGTTTGGGGAAGGACAAAAGTCTGCTGGAATTGGTGGGCCAGGGGGGCCGTGGAGCTGTGCGGTCGGAGCTGCCTCAGTGGCGGCGCCATGGTCGGTTCTGGCTCTTGGCTGCTAAGGACTCTGGCGTCTCCCAGGAGGGAATGTGGGGGCTCCCCGTGTTCCACCCCACCCCAACTCCTATGATGTCACAATGATAGGGGTTGGCAGGGACCTCTGGAGATCATCTAGTGCTACCCCCTGCCAGAGCAGGATGACCTTGAGCAGGCTGCATAGGGCAGCGTCCAAGCGGGTTGTGAATGTCTCCAGAGATGGAGATTCCACAGGCTCTCTGGGCAGCCCTTCCCAGGGCTCTGCCAGCCTCACAGGAAAGATGTTGCTCCTCATGCTCTGGTGGCACTTCCTATATTCATATTTATGCCCATTGCCTCATGTCCTGTCACTGGGCTCTAATTCCTTTAAAATCAAAATCATATTCTAATCTAAAATCAAAAACCCTAGAATTTATTAGGGTGACTGTGGCATTTATCTTTTGCAGAGTGGGCTTGTGGCCCACCCAGACTCATTAATGCCCTAATATAATCTGACCTGGGGAAGCTGGCAAAGATTGGAACAGGAACAGGAGCTTGTGAGAAACAGGCTTGTGAGATAAGAAACTGCAAGAATGCTGACAACTGCCTTTCAAAGGAATAACCTGACTGTGTAGCTTTAACCAATTGCTCACAATAGTGAGACACATGTAAGGTGGGTGAACAGAGCATATAGCCAGTAGCAATGAAATGTAACTGCCAACAGCATCCTGGCCTGATCAGGAGTAGGGAAGTGATTGATCCATTATACTCAGCTCTGGTGAGGCCGCACCTTGAGTACCGTGTCCAGTTTTTTGTCCCTCACTACAGGAATGACATTGAGATGCTGGAGCGTTTCCAGGGAAAGGCAATGAAGCTGGAGAAGGGTTTGGAGCACAAGTCCTATGAGGAGTTGCTGAGGGAACTGGGCCTTCTTCATCTTAAGAAAAACAGGCTGAGGGGAGACCTTATTTTTCTCTACAACTATTTGCAAGGAGGGTGTGGGGAGGTGGGGGTTTGTGTATTCTCTCAGGTACCAAGTGATAACATGAGAGGAAACAGTTTCCAATTGCACCGGGGGAGATTTAGGTCACATATCAGGAAGAATTTCTTTACTGAAAGGGTAGTCAAGTATGGGAACAGGCTGCCCAGGGAAGTGGTGGAGTCACCTTCCCTGGCGGTATTTAAAAGGCGTGTAGATGTTGTGCTTGTGGACATGGTCTAGAAGTGGACTAGGCAGAGGTAGGCTGTGGTTGGACTCAGTGATCTTAAAGGTCTCTTCCAACCAAAGTGATTCTATGATTATATGGTAAATTTCCAGGAAATTCCCATTCTGGTGGGAAAGCATTTGCATTTCAGACCAGTAGTGGAGTGATTCAGCTGATGAAAATGTGCTTGTAAATTTTTTATAAATGTCAGGAGAAAAGAAAAGAAAGAAAAAGTTTGGCATCTTTTCAGGTCAACATGATGCAAAGAGAGCACAGCTTGTCATTACACAGTGTCTGGGTCACAAAAGACCAGGAGATACTGCATTAGGAATGGGATGAATGTGGACCATGGTATTATAGCTTAGAAAAGCTAGGAGGAAAAAACCAACAACTAAAAAAGCTACTAAATACAGACTGGTCCTAATGGGACTTCCATGGCCAGTGATATGCAGAAGAAGATGAGCAGTTTATTGCTGCTTAGAGACATCCATTCATCAGTTTCCACATGGCCTCCTTGAGCTCCTGGTTCCTCATGCTGTAAGTGAGGGGTTGAGTGCTGCAGTAACCAACGAGGAAAGAAATGCCAATACCAGGTCCAAAACATAGGGAGTAGATGGAGGGAGGCATCAGGTAAGCAAACATGGAAGTGCTGACCCCAACCCCCATTCCTTGTCCCCTGTGTGACTCAGTCAGAGGAAGGAGAGAATTGGATGAGTTTTATTGTTCTGTCGAGCCTGCTCTGCCCATGAGAGTGACCGCTGCAGGATCTCTCCCTCTCCTTATCTTGAACATTTGTTATATCTTCTCTTCACTATGCAGCTGAGGAGGAGGAATGGTTGAGCAGCTTTGGTGAACACCACACATTGAAAAAGATGTGGAAGAGGAAAAAATACATGGGCATGTGGAGTCAACGGTCATAGGCTGCAGTAATGATCATTAAAGTCTTGCCCAGGAGGGCAGCCAGGTAGATGCCCAGGAAGAGCCAGAAGTGCAGGAGCTGCAGCTCCTGTGTGTCTGCAAAGGGCAGGAGGAGGAACAGGCTGATGGAGCTGCTGTTAGACATCTGCTGCCTCTGGGCATGGAAAAGTGTTGCAGAAGTAAAAGACAGAAGTTTGGAGAGATTTATAACAAGGTAAATGAAAATTCTTGATTTGTCTCTCAAATAGCCAGGGAGAGCAGAAGCCTCTCCCATAGGCTACAAAAGAGTCATTCCTGGTCTTCAGTTTTGGGTACAGCAAATGTGGGTGACATGCACTTTCCATCTGATGAGGCTCACTCTCATGGAGAAGAGTTAATTACAACTTGCCTCCATTCCTAAGGGAGCTGGGACCAGCAGCTCCCATACAGAAGATGCCTATTTGTGCCATCAGAACTGTGGCAAGTGAAGTGGAATCTCCAATGGATTTGTGGCAGCCATAGGTCAGAGCAGTAAGTCCTTCCAGCCCCAGGGCTGCAAAGCAAGGATGAAGGGTCTGGAGTTACTCGACTGACTCCCTTCCATTCACAGGGGGAAAGAGACCCCTCCTTGTCCCTTCCTGTGGGTTGTCTCTTATAGGGAGACAAGGCAAGGTGATACTCCTGCCCAGCTCTGGTTTGATCAGGAAAAAGGACTCTGATGGACAGAAGGATTTCTCCCCAGACGAGGGAGGGAACATTACAAAGGACTTCACTATCTTTCCAAGTTAGTTCCTTTGAGCTCCAGAGACACCACAAAGAAGCCCAGAGGGGATGGAGTACATGACGCCTTCACCTGCTCCTCTGCTGTTAACTGGGCTGGGCTCCTGGGACAGCAGGAGATCATGAAATATTACAGCGCTGCAGAGAGACAGCTCTGGCCAGGAGCAGCTTCTCTCCCAAGCACACAGGGCTGGGGACACTGCCTGTAGGCACCGAGGGGAGACCTGTGAGGCTGAGAGAGCTGACAGATGCTGAGAGCTCACTGGAGGAGAAATCTCCACAGCACTCTGCCTGGTATGTCTTTGGGTGCAGGGCAATGCAGGTTCCGTTCCTGGAGGGATCTGCTAAAGCTGGGACATGGGGCAGTGTGTGGGGTCTGTCAGGAGGACAGGTTCTCTCTAGGACCAGGAAGTGCTGCCTGGAAGGGATGCCCTTCTGCCCCATCAGAGGGACAGGGCAGGACAGCTGTCTTCTCCTGGGCATGGCTGCAGAGGTGTGAAGCAGCGTGTGCACCAAGGGGTGATCAGGGCTGTCTTTGAGACAAGGGTCCCTGTTCCCTGGGGGTCTGTGTGCTGGGGCAGGGACTCTGCTGCTGCCAGGGTCAGATCTCAGCCTGCCTGGTGATCTTGCATCATTACCCCTCTGTGGGTGGAATGTGTGACCTATGGAAGGACAATGTAGGGTCCTTCTGCTGTAAGAAAGGGTGCTGCACAGCCCCAGATTGCTCCCAGCTCCAGCAGATCCATGTCAACTTCGAGGGACTTTTCAAGAACACCAAGGATGCATTTTCCACTCCAGGGAAACGGGGACTTTGCTTTGAATTTTCTGCTCTTGTAGACCGGGTGGTGAGTGGGAGCTGAGCTTTTCTTGATAACTTTGAGGGCAGTGCAAACTCATTGGTCATTAGGACTTGTCAGAGCATCTCCTGAGCCCTTCACACACAGAGGTTCCCTGGGGCAGTGCCCTGATGCCAGGAGGAGTCTGCAGTGCAAAGCTGAGTGCAGGGCAGGTTGGATGAGATCTGTGTGCACGGAGCATGAGGTGACATGGGCAAAGAAAAGCTGCTTCAGGGACAGCTCCAGGCAGCAGAGACATTGTCAGGGAGGGAGAAGGAGCTGCTACCAGAAATGCCATGACAGTTGGTACCACCCTGACATCCCCAGCAGTCCAAACACTTTCCTAGAGAGACCCCCTGGTTTCTGCCACCCAGCAGAGACTCTGAACCCAGACGTCCAGGGTTTCAGGCTAAGACTTCTCCTTGGCAGCCCAACCAATGCTGAGGAAATAGCCCTGAGTGCCAGTCTGTCCATCCCTGTCCTTCCAGACTTGGCTGGAGAATTTCTCCCTGTTTCCCGTCCTGTCCTTGATGCTTTTGTCCCCCCGTTAGCTGGGGTTCTGGGCATGTCAGTTGGTGGGGCTGGCATTGAGGTAACCCTCACTTCAGGACCCCCATATAAAGGACTGAGGACTGGATTCCTCAGCTCTCTGTGAGGTCCAGTTTCTTCTGTGGGGAACACCAGCGGATGATCTCAGAGCGTCCAGCACAGAGCAACTGAGATCAGGGCTGATGGAAAGAGCAGCTCTCCCCACTCTGCAATCAGGGGGGGATTTCACTGGCACTGCAGCAGGGAGTCCTGAAAGAAGAAAAACTCCTCAGGTACAGTCAGGAGAAAACCAAAGCTCCAAAGCTCTGCTCTGCCCTCAGGTGACATTGGAGTGACAGTGCTGAAAAGCTCATTCCTATCCACAGGGGATTTAGTCTGATATCACACCATCCTTCTATTTACTGACTGCTGCCAGGCAGGACTGAGTTCTCCAGAGCCACAGCTGAGCCTCCTCCCAGCAGTGGCACGCTCAAACAAGCACAAATAAGACCTTCCCAACAGGGACCTGCCAAAAGTCCTCCTGAATACAGAGTCAATTTGAGGGTAGTCCCTAAGAATTGGAAGAGGTTTTCCTCAAAGAAGAGTGCCCTAACTTCTCACTGTGCCTTTTCCTCTTCTGACAGGGCTGCACACTTGACAGCAGCAGATGTCCAACAGCAGCTCCATCAGCCAGTTCCTCCTCCTGCCCTTTGCAGACACAAGGGAGCTGCAGCTCTTGCACTTCTGCCTCTTCCTGGGCATCTACCTGGCTGCTATCCTGGGCAATGGCCTCATCATCATCACCATAGCCTGTGACCACCACCTCCACACCCCATGTACTTCTTCCTCCTCAACCTCTCAGTTACTGACCTTGGCTGCATCTCCACCACTGTTCCCAAATCCATGGCCAATTCCCTGTGGGACACCAGGGCCATTTCCTACACAGGATGTGTGGCTCAACTCTTTTTCTTTACATTTTTAATCGCAACAGAGTACTTTCTTCTCACTGTCATGGCCTATGACCGCTACGTTGCCATCTGCCAATCCCTGCACTACGGGACCCTCCTGGGCAGCAGAGCTTGTGTCCACATGGCAGCAGCTGCCTGGGGCAGTGGGTTTCTCAGTGCTGTGCTGCACACAGCCAGTACATTTTCACTGCCCCTCTGCCATGGCAATGCTGTTGAGCTGTTCTTCTGTGAAATCCCCCAGATCCTCAAGCTCTCCTGCTCAGATATCTATGTCAGAGAAATTGGACTCACTGTGGTCAGCGCCTGTTTAGCTTCTGGGTGTTTTGTGTTCATTGTGGTGTCCTATGTGCAGATCTTCAGGGCTGTTCTGAGGATCCCCTTGCAGCAGGGACGGCACAAATCCTTTTTCACCTGCCTTCCTCACCTGGCTGTGGTCTCCCTCTTTATCAGCACTGCCATGTTTGTCTACCTGAAGCCCCCCTCCATCTTCTTCATATTTCTAGATGTAGTAGTGTCATTTCTTTGTGTTTTCACCAACAGTGAACCCCCTCCTCTACAGCATGAGGAACCAGGAGTTACAACATGCTGTTTGGAAACTGATGACTGGAGGTTTCTAAGCAGCAATAAGCTGCTAATCTCGTTCTGCATATGGCTAGCCATGTACTTCACGTTATGACCAGTGTGTGTTTAGTTTGTTGTTTAGTTTTTGTTTTTTTCTTGTTTATTTAAACTATAGTAACATGGTCCCTGTTCATCCCATGGTCCACCCTAATGCAGTATATCCCGCTCTTGTGTCCTAGACACCATGTAATGCTGAGCTGTGCTCTCTTTGCATCATGTCTGCCTGCAAATGTTCTGCATCTTGTCTGACATGGCAATGCTTTCTCAATGTGACAGAAAGGGAATTTCCCTGAAGTGTTCCCATGTTTGCAGAAGAACTACTCACCTTACCCTGTGTCTGAAGACTTTCTGGACATATGCACTTCACTTTGATCACTGGTTTCCAATTCCTTTTGCTCTCTTAATCATTCAGATGCCGCTCAGCTCTCTGATTTCTGCTTTGAGTTTCAGAGAGTTGGAAAACGTCCCATCTTTCAGAAGCCTAATGAACTGTTCTGTCAGAAGTGCAGTGTGTTGATAAGTGACCTTTCTATGTATCTGATTATAAGCACTCTTCTAGGAGAGAATCTCCTCTGAAAGCTGACCCCCTTCACACGCTGCTTGGCATAGCAACCAGCTGGGGAGAGAGATTTCATGGTTATTAAACGGTGTCATGTTTAACCGCTGTTTGTTTTCAGAGAAATCTGTCCCTGCCTGTGGACACAGATGATGGGTGGAAATGGCTTGGGAATCCCAGGAGGCCAGTGAGGGAACTGCTGGGCTTGGGGAAGAGCAAGGCTCTCCAGACAGGGTTGGATCTGAAAAGCCTGCTTTTCCTGCCTGTCCAGAGCTCCTTAGGAGACTGATATCCATCCCATAATGCTGCAGTCACTTCTTCTATCAAGTGAGCCATGACAGAAAATACCCATGACTTGAAAAAGGTTCTCCATGGCAAATTCCTTTGAAATCTTCATCACTAAGTATCTAACTGAAATCCAATAAATTCTAGAAGTCTTGAGTTTTTTAATGAAAATAAGTTGAAGAGACAGGCTTTAAAGGCTTTCTAGATGATAATGAGCCCCATGGTGTCTTTTCTTCTGAGTCCACAGATACCAAGAAGAGTGTGAAGAAACCCCTCAAGACATCAAAGTCAGGTGTAATGCCCAAAGTACCTTGAAGCACTAACAGGCCCCACTGGGAGCCATTACTGACAAAGCCTCCCCATGGGCTTGTTAGTGCAGACAACTGGAGGCCATGAGGACAAACACAGGCAAAACACAGCCAGCTCTGGTGCTGAGGACACCCTGGCTTGGTCTGATGAAGCAGAAATGCCAAGTGCTGACCAAAACTCCCCTTCCCCAGGCTAAAGAAGCCGAGGTCTCTCAACCTCTCCACACAGGACCCTTAACTGTATCCTTGCAGGGTTTCTTTGCTGACATGACAGTTCCTCCACATTCAACCAGACAAGCACATCTTCATCAGCTGAATCGCTTGACTACTTGTCTGAAACGACAATGCTTTCCCACAGTGACAGAATGGGAACTTCCTTGAAGTGTACCATAGAATTATAGAATCACTTCAGTTAGAAGAGACCATTAAAACTGTTGATTTCCACCACAGCCTAGCCAGGCCTAGTCCACATTTAGACCATGTCCTCAAGCACAACCGTCTATATACCTCCAGGGATGGTGAGTCTACCATTTCCTTGAGCAGCCTGTTCCAAAACTTAACTACCCTTTCAGTAAAGAATTTCCTCTTGATATCTAACCTAAATCTCCCCTGGTACAATTTCAAGCCATTCCTTCTTGTCCTATGACGTGTTACCTAATAAGAAGCCCCAGTAAGCTTGGTGCTCAGGGTTTTCATACCCAAGGCAACCATCCCAGCATTGCCTGATTTAATTTCCGGTGTCTACCAGCGTCCACATTCGAAACAGCTAAACGTCCAGCAATAGCTCGCAAGGAAGATGTGTGAGACCTAAAAAACATTCCTGGCCTGAAACTGTCGCAGATGGGATAGATCAGAGGGATGCACATCACTCTTAAGAGAGAGGCAATAATATGTTTATTGATATAAACCAAAAGGGTGTAACGGTGTTTGGTAATAAACGCAACAATAATTAAGATTTGATGGTAAGGTACTCTTGATTAGTTAGTGCATAGAGAACAGGGTCAGATGAATCTGTGAAGGAGACCCTTCCGTTGAGTCACGAGGTTCAGAAAGAATCCCCTTGCTTTCTAAACTCCTGCTCAGAGAGGAGTCGAGCTGCGGCTGGATTCAGTCTTAGTCCCGGACTTGGTCAATGGTTTATGTCTAAAGGATTATATGTACAATCAATCCTTTCTACTTCTTAGCCAAGATCACAAATGTTAGTGCACTTATTCCCACCTCACTTACCGAGGATCTGTTGCAGATCTGTTGTGGCAAGGATTCTCTCGACCTCTAGGAGAAACCTTGAGAGGCGTCCCTTTCAAGGGGAGATCCTGACGTGCAGCCCGCTGTCGTCTCAGGAGAGCTCAAAGGGCTCTTGGACTGCTCACTATTTATGGAGTAAGATAATTGGCTCATAGTCATATTTACATACCCCCGTATATGCCAGTGGACACTGACCAGTGCCCAGGTGGGCACATTAGCATAGATAACCCTTGGTTATTGTGTTGCTATCTGTCTTCCTGAACTGTGAGACAGATGCAGAAATCACAATCAACACCAATGGTTATCAATCAATCCATGTAAACAGGATAAACAGGAAAACATGGGGGCAACGGGGGAAGCATACCGTCACAGGAACCTCCACCTACCAGAGCCTTAGTAACCTTGGGTGTCAAGGCTTTCCTAGCCAAGAGGTCCCTTTCCGCACAGCTGTTCTCCAGCCAGGTGGATCCCAGTCAGTGCTGCACTCCTGGATTATACTTTCCCATCTCCTAGACCCTACACTTGACCTTGCCCACTCTTGCAGCCTGTCCATGTCTTCCCGCTGGGTGGCAATCCCTTCCCAAGTGCCTGCTTTCCCTGCTGAGTTTGGTATAACCCACAAACTTCATTTGGGTCAAACTTCACAAATCTTCTTCCAGTTCCCCAGTGCTGGACAGCAGGGCAGTATTCTGATTGCCTCATGACTCTTTTGTATATTGGGAGTTATTCTTGGCAGTACTACTTGTGGGGAGAAGTTTAATGAGATTTAACAAGTGCAAGTGTAGGGTCTTGCATCTGGGGAAGATCAACCTCTGGTATCACTGTAGGTTGGGGACTGGCCTGTTGGAGTACAGCATAGGTGAAAGGGACCAGGGGATCCTGCTGTACAGCCAGAAGATCGTGAGCTATCAATGTGCCCTCCTGATCCATGTCAGGCCCGTGCTGGTACTTGTATGGGATTTTGCTGTCCTGTCTATTCCTTGGACAGGGAGGGCTTAATAAAGGCAGACGGTATGGTGGGGGTACAAAAGGAAATAACTACACTGCTTTCTTTACCTTTGGGCTAAATACAACAGCTCTTATAACAGTTTTTGAAAATCTTCAATATCCCTGGGATATTCAAACTAGCATTTTGCTGTTGGGAGGTTTGGTGCAGATGGTTCAGTTTTCATTATATAATAAGCAGAAGGTTATGAATACCACTCAAGAGCTTTCTCCGAGGCCAGATAATCACGAGTGGCAGGGCATGTGGCAGAGTATGGGCAAGTACCTAGGCACTTTCTCACGCCCGATGGTTTGGAGCTTCACTCCTGAACCCCTACAGGACCCTGATAAAGTGACTGCATATCTGAAAAGAAATTGCTGTAGGTTTCCCATAGATGCACAACTTACTGCACTGTGCTGGGCCCTGGCCACTATTTACCAAACACTGCTTGATAGCAGGCAGCACTGTCAGTGCTGTCAGCACTGTCAGAGGGAAAAGAAGGAAAACAGACCAGCAGAGACTGTAGCTGCTGCAACCCCTATGACCGGCACTGCGGCTATTGCACCCCCTGTGACTAGCACTGTGGCTACTGCAACCCCTGTGACTGGAAATGTGGCTATTGCAACCTATCCAACCAACGCTGCAGCTACTGCTACCCTTACAGCTGACAATGCCGATGACCCAAAAAACCACCCCACGCCAGTGTCTGTTGCTCCCGTAAAAAAGAGGAAACACACAAAGAAATCAGTTCGTGTAGTGAAGGATGATAAAGATGATGATGAATCAGGGCCATCTGGAGCATCTCAGGATGAGGCAGAACCAGAGGTTGTCACACGATCCCTGAGCCTGAGTGAGCTGCGTGAGGTTCGAAAAGATTTCAGCCGCTGCCCAAGTGAGCACATCATCACTTGGTTGCTCCAATGCTGGGATCAAGGGGCCAGTAGTCTGGAATTAGATGGCAGGGAGGCCAAGAAGTTGGGGTCCCTAGCTAGGGAAAGAGGCAGTGACAAGGCAATTGGGGAAAAGCCTGAAATCCTCAGCCTCTGGAGGCGACTACTGTCAAGTGTGAAGGAAAGGTATCCCATAAAGGAATATATTACATGTCAAACACCCAAGTGTAACAGCATAGTAGCAGTTATCCAGCACCTGAGAAATTTAGCTGTACAGGAAATAATATATTATGACCTGGACAACTCACAGCTTCCCTCTAATCCTGATGACATCCTGTGCACCCCAGATATGTGACGTAAGGTTGTATGAAGTGCACCAGCAGGACACACCAATTCATTGGCAACAATAGACTGGAGTGATGAATATCCACCAACCGTATATGAGGTGTCCTGCCAACTCCAGAAATATCAAGACAATGTTTCCCTCTCTGTCATCGCAGCGGTAGAGAAACTGGTCAAACGACTTGACAACAATGTGTCCAACTCCCAACCCGTATGGAGCAATGTTGCAGCTACTGGGAGAAAGTGTCCATAGTCCCAGAAGGCAGGATACAGAAGGCACACACCGCGAGAGATGCTGTGGTCTTACCTGCGTGACCATGGTGAGGACATGAGGAAGTGGGGTATGCAGCCCACCTCAGCCCTTCAAGCACGAGTAAATGAGCTGCGAGGTAAAAGAATCGCACAAAGTGGTTCTGCCAGGAAGAACGCTGCACCAGTGAACAGCCAACACAATCAGCAACAATAGAGGGGCCCTGCCTCCAGCCAGGTGGAAGAGAGGGATAACTGTGTTTATTGGACTGTATGGATCCGATGGCCTGGCACGTCAGACCCACAAGAGTACAAGGCTCTGGTGGATACTGGTGCCCAGTGTATGATAATGCCATCGAATCATGTTGGGACAGAACCTGTCAGCATTTCTGGAGTGACAGGGGGATCCCAACAATTGACTCTGTTAGAGGCTGAAGTGAGCTTAACTGGGAAGGACTGGGAGAAACACCCAATTGTGACTGGCCCAGAAGCTCCGTGCATTTTAGGTATAGATTATCTCTGTAGAGGGTATTTTAAGGACCCAAAAGTGTACCGGTGGGCTTTTGGAATAGCTGCTTTGGAGACAGA
>MU065949.1:0-12420 GCA_013372525.1 Fulica atra
TGGGATAAGGATAGTTTACTAAGATAACAGAAAGATACAATATAACAATGCTAACAGGACTCTAGAGCAAAAATAGATGAAGCTGTTGATACACAATACAGTTTCTCACCAAACCACACAACTCAGGCCGTGCCACCCAGAGCCGTCCCAGAACCCGACCGTCCCCCAAGAACTGTGCGTCCCGGAGCCGCCCCCATTCTTCCTCCCGTCAGCCCCCGAATATCCTGGGCAAGATGTAACTGGCGTGGAATATTCTCTTTGGTCAGTTGGATCACCTGTCCTGGCTTCACCCCTCCTTTCTCATGAAGAGCTGAGAAAGTCCTTGACTGTCTGACAGCAACTAGAAACATCAGGGTGTTATCAGCACTGCTCCCATTTTAACTCCCAAACACAGCATTCCATCTGCTGCTACAAAAGAAGTTAACTCCATCCTGACCAAAACCAGGACATTATCCACCCCTTATTCCATACCATTTACGTCATGACCAAATCCAACCATTTCTATTGGGTACAACCAGTTTCTGGTTTCAGACACACATATATGTACGTACACATGTATATGCAAACATGTGCGTATATGGACAGTCTATGGACCATTCTTCTGAGTTTGTTGAGTGAATGAACATTTAGTCCATGATGATTTTCAGGCTTCATTCGTCGTAACAGTCTCTCATGGTGTCAGTATGCGCCATTGGATTGTTGCATGCTGCATCTCGGGCTCTCGGTCCATACAGCTGACATGGTCCATGTTCATAGTCTGTGAATCAAAGATGTTCATTTTCAAAGGGAAGGAGGAAAAAGTTCTTGGAACACCAGGTCTTGGTCCCATCATCATGACACTCTTCCTTCATTGACTTGTATGACTCTGGCTGTAACTCCATTGGTACAACATACAACAACATACAGCAATAATAGCAATAATGAATGTACAGAGCAATTGTTATAATACAATTTCTACCTTATTAATTATATTGGCTATTCTCACCTAAAATCAAATCCCTTTGAGGCTGTCGTGGTTTCACCCCGGCTGAGGGCCGAGATCCACGCAGCTGCCTGCTCCTTAAAGGAAAAGAGCAGGGAAAAGGGAAAGGGGGGAGAAGAAGTAAGGGAAGGGAAAAAGGAAAAGGAAGGGGCAAATAACCCCAAACCAAGAAATTAAGAGGCCCGTGGGTTGGGATAAGGATAGTTTACTAAGATAACAGAAAGATACAATGTAACAATACTAACAGGACTTCAAAGCAAAAATATATGAAGCAGTTGATACACAATACAGTTTCTCACCAAACCACACAACTCAGGCCGTGCCACCCAGAGCCATCCCAGAACCCGACCGTCCCCCCAAGAACCGCGCGTCCCGGAGCCGCCCTAGGCCTTCCTCCCGTCAGCCCCCGAATATCCTGGGCAGGACGTAACTGGCGTGGAATACTCTCTTTGGTCCGTTGGGCCACCTGTCCTGGCTTCGCCCCTCCTTTCTCATGAAGAGCTGAGAAAGTCCTTGACTGTCTGACAGCAACTAGAAACATCAGGGTGTTATCAGCACTACTCCCATTTTACTCTCAAACACAGCATTCCATCCACTGTTACAAATGAAATTAACTCCATCCTGACCAAAACCAGGACAGAGGCACACATCGAACTTCTCCATCCTCCTGCATTACCCACCAAGTACAACCAGGTCCTTGAGCAAAAACAGTCCCAGACATGGGTTTACCTTTGCCTGAAGCAGGGATGACCCAAACCGCCTTCCCTAATATACTCTTCATATGGACCACTGGGACTCTGTCTCCTTCTACAGTATGTGGAAATTTTGACTGAGCAGGACCAGCTCGATTGGTGGATCCCCTAGAGTTAACTAACCACGTGGCTTTGGCTAAATGTGTATCCCAGTGTTTGAATGTTCCACCACCCATTGGTTTCAGGGTAGTCTTTAAGAGCCCATTATATCGTTCGATTTTCCCAGAGGCTGGTGCATGATAAGGAATGGGGCACACCCACTCAATGCCATGCTCTTTGGCCCAGGTGTCTATGAGAGCATTTCGGAAATGAGTCCCGTTGTCTGACTCAATTCTTTCTGGGGTGCCGTGTCGCCATAGGACTTGCCTTTCAAGGCCCAGGATTGTATTCCGGGCAGTGGCATGAGGTACAGGATATGTTTCTAGCCAGCTGGTGGTTGCCTCCACCATTGTAAGCACATAACGCTTGCCATGGCTGGTGCGTGGGAGGGTGATGTAATCAATCTGCCAGGCCTCCCCATATTTATATTTCATCCACCGTCCTCCATACCAAAGGGGCTTCAACCGCTTAGCTTGCTTGATTGCGGCACACGTCTCACATTCATGGATAACTTGTGCAATAGCATCCATGGTCAAGTCCACCCCTCGATCTCGAGCCCATCTATATGTTGCATCTCTCCCTTGATGACCTGAGGAATCATGAGCCCATCGAGCTAGGAATAATTCAGCCTCACGTTGCCAGTCTAGATCTACCTGAGCCACTTCAATCCTATGAATAATTCACTGCATTCCATCTGCTGCTACAAAAGAAGTTAACTCCATCCTGACCGAAACCAGGACACGCAAAAAAGGAGAAAAGAGATATGGTGTAGAAGTAGAAACAGATACAGTGAAACAGAAGAATGAAATACCTTTGACAGTGAAAAACAGTTGCAAGAAGTTAGCTAAAATCTGCATTAAAAGTGACATGACCAGTAAGTTGAAGGAAGTGATTCTCCCCCTCTGTTCCATTCTTATGAGACCTGCAGTATGCTGTTCAGCTCTGGGGCTCCCAGCAGAGGAAGGACATAGTCCTGTTAGAGTGAGTCCAGAGGATAGCCATTCATAAGGCTGGAGCATCTCTCCTATGAAGCCAGGCTGAGAGAGTTGAGCTGTTCAGCCTAGTAAAGAGAAAGCGCCAGGTAGATCTTGTAGCAGCCTTCCAGTACCTGAAGGGAGACTAGAAGAAAACTGGAGAAGGATGTTTACAAGGACATGTAGTGATAGGATGAAGGGTAATTGTTTTAAACTGAAAGAGGGTTCCCTGATGGCTGTTGACCATAAGTCTTGTGTGACTTTATGTGCCTTTTGGTTATAATGTAGGCACTACATAATGTTTTCTTTCAATGAATTATGTCAGAATTTAAAAGCAAAAAAAAACCAGTGGAATTATTAAAGATCTAAGAATAAACACAAGCATTAAAATGGCAACTAAAGGATATAAAAGGAAACAACAGTATTTTAAAGTTTTTGGCAAAGCTTTATTGCAAGAACAGGAGTAAAGAAGAAACACACTAAAATATTTTCATATGGAATCTATCTTGCGCATGAACATTATAATCTGATGAGCTGCCAAAGTGCTAGAATATAGATGTTTTTCTGTTCCTTTTCAGCACCTATTTTGAAGCTTCAAACATTTTTAATGAAGGCCTTTCTTGATGCTTCAGACTCCTGATGCTAACTTTTGCTAAAGCACCTTTTTCTTTTTATACCTTTTGCATCTGCTACTCCATCTGCACTGCTCTCAACTTGCAGAGATCAGAAGGAGCTTACTAATAGTAAAGCAAAACTTTGCCTGTACCCCATGAAAACCACAATTGCCTACAAGGGGCAAGTTTCAGACAGGTATGTAGGTAGTCAGTAAACCCTTAATAAAAAACCAGGATAAACCAGAGGTTGCCACTTAGTATCAAATTTACTTATAAGTGTCAAAAACCCCCAAAGATTCAAAATCATAACTCAGAAAGATATCTGGAGGAGAGTCTTAAGTATTAAAGACATTTAAGCATGTAGAGCCATATGTTTATTCTAATTACATTGGATTTACTTCAAGTTACTTTTTATTTACATCAGTACCACTAAGAACAGAAACTGGATCACTGAGGCTGACATCCTTCTCCTTTTGAAGGTGATAGAAAAATTTGTATTGATTTCCAAACACTTTTTTTTTAAAGCCAGCAAGATAAGCAGAAGTAAATATAAATTATTGACAATACAAACCGGTTGTGATTTTTTTTTCTATACTGGATAATTATCATATTATCACTGATTATAGCTTTGGAAAACCCCACAAGATACATTGTTGCAAAGAACAGTCTATTACTGCTAATCATACATTTGTTTCTTTGCATCTGTTAGTAGTAGCAGAGTGTAATATTTCAGCAGAGTATAATGATAATTATGGGTCTGCACTTTTGACATGGCAAAAAAAATCCATATAAAATAAGATGAGAACTCATGAGTCAAGTTTTTTTTTTTTTTTTTTTAAAGTATGTTTGATATTGTTCAGGTATTTATCAAACCAGGAAATAAACCCACTGCTATAAAATGGTAAATTATAAGGTAAGGTTTTATTTTCTTTTCCTCTAACTTCATAATCAAGAATAAACAACATAATTAGTGCCCCCATAACACTATTTCATGAGGGGCAGATATGAATAACACCCAAGAATGAGTAAGGGATAAATCAGAATGCTATTACAATATTGTTTGCATTTTCAGATAGGTTCTTTGGATACCCAAGTGAGAATTTATAAAATACTGCCTATTTGTATATTCCTTTATAGTTTATTTGAACATATAATCAATATGGACGTTGGTCTCCATGAAAAAGAATTGATTTTCCCTACCTTATTGTAGGTACTTAGTGAAAAAAATATGCCTCACCTATGTAGTCTTCTGTAAGGGAACAAATTCAAAGTCTTTATTATGAAATACTCTAGTGGGAAAACAGCAAATTATGGTCATCACTATAAAGAACTTGTCTATTTTGCTGAGATACCAAATTTATTGATACTTCCACGATCTGCAGCCACAGCACATTATGGAAACCTGGAAGTGCTGTAACTTTCCCACAGACAATTCTTTTTCTTCCACTTGAGCTCAGGGCAGAAAAAAAAAGAATAGAAAATTGGTGTGTTGACATAAATCTTTTCCAGTGGATAATGTCTTTTCCCCAGTGAAATCAGTTCTAACATTGATGTTCCAGGAGTTTCAACCAAAGTAAAAGGTGAAGCTAAAGACATTTATTGCAGCTAAATTTCTTCCACCAATTGAGGTTTATGTTGTCTGGTATAATATTCAATTATGTAATGTCTATGTTTAGCTTGTGAGCCTTATCAGAAGTTATAAACTTAAATGGTTTTAAAGGATGAGACTGTTACATATGATATCCTATATAGTAAATGTATGCATATAAATATATTGAAAGTTATATATATTTATGTATATATCATGTGCCACATATAATCTATACATGTTATATTCGGTATAGCTATATATACACTGTGTATTATATACACACTTGATATTCTGTATTATTTATTATACATTCTAAATTTTATACATTAAATCATAAAGTACATCTGTGGAGTTTTCTAGATTCCTCAGTCTATGCAATAAAGCACAAGATTGTTGGAAAAGGTGAACAGTGGCCTTAGTCAGGACATTATGTGAGGCAGAGCTGATTTATTGGAGAATTCAGGGTCCAGGATTTTAATTCTGGACTATGTGTTTCCTTTGGAAGCATAGCTTCTTTCCTCTACTGTTTTCTGTAGCACGTAACACAAAGCCGTCTTCTAATTATCATGAACATTGATAATGAGTGGTATTTACACTCATATATCAAAGGATGAGTTACTGGAAATCCCAAATACTAGTTTAATGATGATTCTGATTTCAGTCAATATGTTACTAGAAAACTGAATGGACATTTTATTTTTAAATATCTGAAAATGGTTTTCCTAAATTGCTAATAAATGCAGTATTTAAATGTTTTGGTTAAACTCAATTAATATTGCAGAAGAGAGAATGGTAAAATACACAAAACTTTTATAGGACTTTGGAGTTTAAGTTCTGGTTTTAAAAGTGTTTTTAAAATGTAGAAACCTGAATTCTGTTTACTTTCAACATTTAGACTCATAAACTTCATGTCTACTCTTGAAATTTCTAAGAATTGAATAATAAAAAAGACAAACAATAAAAAACCCTACTTTGCCAGACGAAATATACTTCTTGTTTTTATTCCTGTTCTCCCACAGTTAAAAAAAATCCCAAAGTTAAAAAGTAATCCCAGAATTATTGACTATGGAAACAAATAAACTGTCATCATATTTGTCTTGTTATATGAATAGAAAAGGCAAGACATAAGAGAAAGGCAAGCTAAAAAGCCACTATGGAAAAAAAAGTTTATGTTGCTTATGTTATGCATCTATTCTTTTTTCCTTGTAATCCTGTCTTCTTTTCTTAAAAAAAAAAAAGAGTATATGCTATTTTTCATGCAAATTATGATGAAGTGATACCTTGTGATTTGAAGAAACATAGGTAATTGCACTTATTTTGAGCTGGGTAGTTATATTATGGTGCCAAAAAAAGCTAAAAATAAGTGACATACAGATTGACCTCAAACACTGTTTCTGCTGGTTTGTAGTTAATGATGTGTAACTTACAGACATGGGATCAAACAGCTAGAACAGAGTCAGAAGGAAGAAGAAACATCCTTCAAGTACTTCACTTCCGCTGGAATCATAGAATGTGTTAGGTTGGAAGGGTCATTTAAAGGTCATCTAGTCCAATCCCCCTGCAGTAGGCAGGGACACCTTTAACTAGATTGGTTTGCTCAGAGCTTCATCAAGCCTGACCTTGAAGTCTCCAGGGATGAGGCCTCCACTAACTCTCTGGGAAACCTGTTTTAGTGTCTCATCACCCTCCTAATAAAGAGCTTATAATGTCCAACCTAAACCTACCCTGCTGTAGTTTAAAACCATTGCCTCTGTTGCTACATGCCCTTATAAACAGTTCATCCCCAGCTTTCCTGTAGGTCCCCTTCAGGTACTGGACAGCTGCTATAAGGTCTTCACAGAGCTTTCTTTTCTCCATTGTAGAAACCCACTAGGTTGGTCAAGCAGGGCTTGTCCTTGGTGAAGCCACCCTGGCTGTCTTGAATTGCCTCCCTGTCCTCCATGTGCCTTAGCATAGCTTCTAGAAAAACCTATTCCATAATCTTTCCAGGCACAGAGGTGAGGCTGACAGGGCAATAGTTCCCGGGATTGTCCTTTGTACCCTTTTAAAAAAAACTGGCTGTAATTATTCCCTTCTTCCAGTCATGAGGGACTTCACCTGACTGCCATGACTTTTCAAGTATCATGGAGAGTGGCTTGGCAACTACATCAGCCAATTCCTTTGGGATTCTTGGGTGCATCTCATCACGTCCTATGCACTTGGGGATACTCAAGTTTCAAGGTCACGAACCTTGTCTTCACTTACAGTGTGACGGACTTTGTCCCCCAAGTTCCCATCTTGCATTCAAGAAAAGGCACTATACATTTTTTTTTCTGAAAGTACAGTGTGTGTGAGCCTTGGCAGAGGAAATCTTAATGACAGAAATATTCAGTGGTGACTCCTGCTTACAGTCTGTGCCAAATTTAGAGGGCTGGTCTCTAAGAGATTATCAAAAATTACAGGAGAATTACAGATAGGGTAATCATAAATACAGAGACACAGTAATGAAGAAAGGCCATATTCATAAAGCTGTCTCTAGTGTCTGTAACAATGAATATTTTTTGTTATTAGTCATAAGCACTCTATTTAGAATCTCAGAATCACAGAATGGTTTGCGTTTGAAGGGACCTCAAAGATCATCTAGTTCCAGCCCCCACTGCCATGGACAGGGACACCCTCCACTAGATCAGGTTGTCCAAAGGCCTATCCACCCTGGCCTTGAACACTGCCATGGACATCCACAACATCCATTTGAAGAGGAACATTTATCTCATTCTGAAATAATGTACTGGCTTTCATTAATTTTGCAAGCTATCTTAAAACAGCGCTTCAGCTATTCCAAAGACCTCTGAGTTAACCTTTGAGTATGAGAAAGCAAACGAAGAAGATTTGAGCACTGTATATATCATGGGAGGGATGGGGAGAAGCATATTTTTCTGATAAAAATATACTTGCCATGAACAGGTTCCACAGAATGACAAGAATCCTTTTGTATTAAAACCATCACAAAAATAATGGTTATACTAAAGGCATCATTGACTTTTTATTCCTTGACACGTTAAAAAAAGCTCTGTAAAGAAAAAACTAGCAACATTTGACTGGTTGAGTTTGATGTTCTCTGCTCGGTTCTGTTATTTCCTGGTTTTCTGGGACCAAAAATAATGTATGCAGTGAAACACAGATGTTTGGCTCTGCTCCACTAGTGAATCCACCTTCTAATGTACCAACACTACACCTCCTTCATGAAAGCACAGATCCTAATATTACTGATGGATTCTCTGTCCTTTGTAAATTACAAACAATGATTTTATGTGTATGTAATTTATTTAAAGTACTTCTTAACATGGTGAAACCTGAGATTTAGGCTTAACAAAGTCATTCTGCTTTGTGAGGATTGGGTGCAACTTGTTCAGAATATTTGAAATTAAAAAGAAATAATTAAAATTATGTGTCAGACTCAAGCCATGTTAAAAAAAAAAAAAACCAAAACCTAATTCTTTACTTAATTTGATTTGCTCACTATTTTGACAAGGTTTCTGCTTCAAAATTTTTCAGAGTATCAAACTTTCCCAGAGTTCTCCAAAGTCTGATGAGCTTGCCTCTCTCATAGAAAGAGCTCAGTGATGAGGCTTAAATTTGAAAGAAAGTTATTCCACATACTGCTTCTATCTTCTGGAGATATGGTCTTGTGCCACAGATGTGCAATTTTCATTAGCTTTAATAGAATTTCTTTCTGCCCACCCAGAGAACAATTTGCTGCAACACGTCAGTTAATTTCAGAGAGGATATTTTAAGCTACATGATGACATAGTTATATAGGACTAACATGAAAACGGTTTCAGACTTTTTCCTTTAAGTATAACATTTTAACTTTACATTTACCCTATTTTAACTCTTTTTTCAGTGAGTCCTTCCATATTATCTTGATGGATAAACTAATTTTGTATATCATTTCAGGATTTTACCTGTGAAAGCCTGGACAAATCTTGTGTACTTCTTTCCTACAATACAGGAAATAATACACAGATTGTCCCTAAAACTACATAAACTTCACAGAATCACTGAATCACAGGGGTTGGAAGGGATCTCAAGAGATCATCGAGTCCAACCCCCCATACCAAAGCAGGTTCTTTAGGACAGGTTGCACAGGGAGGCATCCAGACGGGTCTTGAATATCACCAGACATGGAGACTCCACAACCCCTCTGAGCAGCCTGTCCCAGGGCTCTCTCACCCTCAACAGGAAGAAGTACTTCTGCATTTTGGTGCAGAACTTCCCATGTTCCTACTTGAGGCCATCGCCCCTTGTCCTGTCTCCACAGACAACTGAAAAGGGGCTGCCCATTTCCCCCTGTGTCCCATACTTCAGATATTTACTAACATTTATCAGATCCCCTCTCAGTCTTCTTTTCTCAAGGCTGAACAGCCCCAGCTCGCTCAGCCTTTCCTCATAGGGGAGATGCTCCAGGCCCTTAATCATCTTTGTGGCCCTCCGCTGGACTCTCTCCAGGAGATCCCTGTCTTTTTTATACCAGGGAGCCCAGAACTGGACACAATACTCCAGGTGGGGCCTGACCAGGGCAGAGTAGAAGGGGAGGATCACCTGCTTTGACCTGCTGGCCACACTCTTCCTGATGCACCCCAGGATCCCACTGGCCCTCTTAGACACCAGGACACACTGCTGGCTCATGCCAACCTGTTGTCCAGCAACTTGCACTACTCCTGAATGGAATTCTATTTAGTTGCTTACCATCATGATTATTAAAAGGCTACAACAATGTATTCTGAACTGAAATGAAAAATAAATATTAAAGGTGCTACAATATTAATACCTGTCACTCGCAGGCTACAGGTAAATACAAGGCAAGAATATGTGGGTGAAAGGACTTCAAATAGCAATTCGTTATTCAGTGCAACCTGCAGACTGAAAAACAATAACTGTGCACAAAAACTGCCTTTTTGAAAACCAAATAGATTATATCTTTGTTGCTAAAAGGCAGTAAGAGCCATATTCACTATTATTTTGCATAAGGTTCAGTTAGATCAGTTAATGGTCTCAGTTGTCTTTGAATATGTGAAAACAAGTTATTTTCTGGTAGTGGTGCTTTAATATCATTTCATAAAAATGCACAAACAAGACCAACATTTAAGAAAGTATTGTCACTGTAAAATCCTAAGGTAGCTACAAAAACCAGATTTGTTTCATTTACACTTAGAGACAAAGGATGAAATTAATCTACTGGGAAGAACTAAAAAAGCTCAAGTGGCATTTGATTTCAAGGGAGACTCAAATCGGACTAAACTCTGACCCACATAACATTTAGCCATTATTTTGGCACTCTGCAGAGAGAAAATTGTAACTTTTGTGAACTTATTAAAGTTTCAACCACCGTGACTCAGACCTCATTGATTTCACTGAAAGCAGCTGGCTAGGTGCAAAAATGAATCCCTGTTCTCTAAGTTTATGTGTGTTTCTGTTGAAAGCTACCTCCTTATCTGCAGACCAGCATGGGAAAATTTCCTCCTGAGTCACATCTTTTCCCATTTGTGCACTAGCACATTTAGTAATTCTCCATGCTTTCTTTCACTGTTTGTTCTTATTTTTCTAATTCCCTGCAGAATAAAGAAACTAACACCCTGGAGCTTCTTTCTTACTAGTAATTCTGTTCTCCAGCTCAATACAAGGCAGTATACTGGCTTCTGTCAAAGAAAAAGCAAAGCTTTCTAGCCACTTCCATTTAACTGCAGAGTTATTTTCATGCAGAAATTTTCCTCTGTAGAGGAACCACAGATGTAGTGGCTTGCAGCTGTCATTACTGTGTCATAGATATATGATTAGATTATGCTTTTCAGAAGTAAAATGTAAACTTTCCTAACTTACCTTTACTTACTTTGAAAATCATAAAGAAACCCCACAATTATATAAAATCATTTCTGCAGAAGTTTGTGTCTCCTAGCCACAATAACATTGTATTTCCTTGTTTATGTTGCTGCTGTGAGACTCTCTTTCACATTTAATTACTACAAACCTCTTCATTTTTCTTTGGAATGGTACTCAGTGGCATACTGAATTTACAATAAATCATACTTACTCCCCCTTTATATAGATCGCTGATGGATATGTATATATTGGGCTTTTAGTCCTTTGTTCAGGACTCTTTCTGTCCAGTATCTACAAAATATTTAGTCAAAACATTGGGCAGCACAAGAAGCATAAAGTGTGCTTAGTTTTCACATCCATAGCAATGTATTATGGAAGAGTGAAAGAAAATGGAAGGACATTTACCATCTTATGTTTTTATTGCATGACAGAAGTCCCCAGGACAGATGAGAGACTGGAAAATGTAGGCCTGCTTTCTATATTTGATGGAAACATATACAGTGAGATTTCCCTGGGCTGCCAAGGGAATAATACACAGTTAGAATGTGAACTTCTCCACACTGGACCAAAATAAACATTGTTTTAAAATAGTAAGTAGGATTCTACTCCATGTCACATTTATGATGCATTTGTTAGTTAAGAAGTAAGGGCATAGCAAAACCTCAACAAACCTTAATTATCTTTACTGTAATCATTTTTTGTAGTTGTATTTTAAATTACTAGAAATACCAACCAAACATGAAACAGACCCTGGGAAGGTATTTTGTACAAAGTGGAAATAATGTGGGGCTGGGACAAAGTCAAAGAAATACTGATCATCTTGTTAATAAATTATGGAGTGAATAAGTTCTCCTGTATTTATGTTTCTTCTTTTTTATGTATGCAAAAATATGCTACTTTATCTACTCTAACATATCTTCCAGATTTCTACAAGCAGAAAAACAGTTGGAAGCATCCTAGAAAAGTGAATAGTAATTCATGTATTTCTCTCATGCTGTTTCACTATACTGTCTCAGTTTAATTGAGTTTCTTTCTAATATCTTCAGAAAAGTTTACTGAGAAAATCTGCTCTATTTAGCATAGCGCAAGCTTGAATACCTTTCATTTCCACTGAGGTCTCAGAATTCTAACAGGCCTCAGCTCAACTCACTCTACGAAGGGCACAGTGCACAAGCAACCTATTTGAGTTACTTTATCTTACAGCAAAATTTAAGACAAAAAAAGTAGAAAAAATCTTAGCTAATATAGCCTAGAAATTTCAGACATTATTTTAATGTACAGCCGTTCTCAAATCAAGCATCCAGACTAAAACTTTAGGATTTAAACTTTAGGATTTAAAATTTCTGAGCTTACTTTTTGTTTGTGTGTTTGATTTTAAATAATAAAAAAAAGCCTATTCTAATACCCAGAAAACTATAGCAATTAATTATATATTTTCGGGAACTAGATGAATGGTAAAGTTCACTGCTATTTAGATCCGAGGTGATAATTAATTAATCAAAGGTTTCCAAGTAGATCAAGCCAATCAGAGAAAAGTTTCAATGAAAGA
>MU065949.1:20742-32984 GCA_013372525.1 Fulica atra
TGTATCCATACATCATTGCTATTGAATTGCATATGTGCACCTTTTATTTATTTAGGTATTTTTGCTATTACTCTTGGATGTGTTTCAGCAAGTTAGAATTTCTAATTGACCTAATGGAAACATTCTAAAAAGAAAAAAAAAAAATTATTTTCTGAGAATATTTTGCTTACGCTTTTGACATTTGCTTGTTTTTCTTGTTATTAGGAATATTTGCATGAAAAACAGAGCACAGAAGTTCATTTGGTTCCAAGATCTATTTCCCACCTGAAGTCAGAAGCAATTCCATATTAACTAATTGAACTTCAATGGATTTTAAGTAGATTTTACAATTACAGAAATACTCTGCTTGATGCAGAAAAGAAGGTGAAACTGGCTAAAAGCCAGTTGAGCACTCTCCCGCTCCTAGTCTAATCCCCAGTACAAGTTAAAATAGCCTCAGGCTTTCTGTAACTTGCACCAGACGGTAGAACCCCCTAGAGGCTATTACATTGGCAGGGATGACTGGAGCATGGTATGCTCCAAGTATAGTCCTTCCTGCCCCAGTACATTTCCAATAAGCATTTCCTTAGCCAGGTTGCTGCAATGACAGCCTTACATTGCTCAGAGATTTGTCCCATGTGGGATAGATCCCCAGTTAGTCAGAACAGGTTTAATTCTGCTAAAGCAATACATGGCCAACTTGGCTTAGAGGAACAACTGGCCCCATACCATAGCTAATGAATAAGCAATAGTCCAGTTCTGTTCGCCATCAGTTTTGTGGTTTTTTGGTTTTTTTTTTTTTTGCATTATTCTATTTTTTCTACATCCTTTTAACAGTTCATACCTACAGATTATCTGTATGAAAAAATTATTTCTGGTACCTTTCCTAAATTGCTTTTTCTTTAATTGCCATTCACATCTACTTGTCCGATTAGGACAATTCTTCTGGGGGAAAAAAACACCCCAAAACAAGTCAAACAATTCCTCTCCTGAATCTTCAGGTTAGCATTCAATACAGCATTTCAGCAGCCTTCATTCTCAGGCCTTATGGATCTAAGCTCTCAGTCTGTCCTCATAGCTCATAACCTTTAATCCTGACATCAATCTCAGTGTTCAGTTCAATTACTATAGTGCTGTGTTCTGAAAACTGCCAGAGGCTCAAGGGAAGTTTGCAAAAACTTGCAAGTTTCTCATTCATTTTCATTGGAAAGGTGGTAAAACGCAAATTTTCTTTAGATGTTCTCCAGAGTTCCTCCTACTCATCAGTGAGGTATTGAATAGCATCTTTAGTCAGTACAGTTGAAAAATCACAGAAAACTGCTCTGATTGTGTTACTGATTTCTACAGGTTGGCACAAGCCCTGCATGTATTTTTAAATCCCTTTCAGGAGTGCCTGGTGATTTTTCTTACTTTAATCTAGTGTCTGGTGTGAATATATGGCTCCAACAGTAAAAGCCTTAAAAGGATGCTCACCAGAGTCTCTATTTTGTGTATTGAAGGTTCACAATTTGTTTCTATATCAGAAGATTGTACTGCAGTTGTTATTTCTATATAGCAGCCCTTTCAGAAAACAGAAAAATGCAAGATGAGGAGCTTTTATGTGGCATATATTCTGGCATCTGAGAACATGAATTTCAAATGGTGATTATATCTGAGATGAAAAAAACCTGAGGAAAATTTAGCAGTATTGTTCGTGTACCTTCTCCCTACCATCTAAATATTCTGTCCTGAGCTTTAGGGCTTAGAAGAGCAAAACCAATAAGGTGATTCACAGATTGAAAATCTCATCTGAACTGACATGGACAGGGTTAAAATCACACTTTTATTTTGAAAATAGTGCCCTCACTACCTGTAGCTTACCAGTAAGGGCAGTGAGACAATGACAGGCCATCTACAGAGTTTGAGTCCTGAAGAAAGCAAGGTACACTAGTTTCTGAAACAGAACCTATGCATTGTCTTCAAAACTGCCTTCAGAAAAATGCATGATATGTATCACAACATATCAAGGAATGGTTTGGGATGGAAAGAATCTTACAGATCATCTCATTCTAAGCCCCCAGTCACAGGCAAGGACAACACCCTCTAGACCAGGTTTCCCAAAGCCCCATCCAACCTGGTCTTCCAGGGATGCAGTACCAACAACTTCTCTGGACAACTTGTGCCAGTGCTTCACCACCTGCATAGTGAAGAATTTCTTCCAGCCTGAAGGTATCAAATTGCTTTTTGTGACTAAGGTCTAAGAAACAGAGAGAGAATGCATATTTTCTGAAAAGTGAGGATTTTCTCTGTATCTCAACTCAGCAAGGTATGTAGGCTTGGTCTCTGATGACTTTTTTGCTTTGGTCCATTAAGTGATACGTTTTGGCATTGGTCTGAGGCTTTTTTTCCCTATACATTTTTACACCCTTATAGTATATTACTACAGTATTTCAAGAAAACACACCACTAGTTTGTATTCCACTGCTCACTGCCTTCCCTGATAGATTCTGTATAGTTTAAAAATCAAGTCTTCACCTTTGTTAACATCATGGGTCTCAACCTCATTGTGAAATACTAATTTCCTCATTTCTTTAGATTCAGTGACATACACTAGCGAAGCCACTGGTGCCTCAGCTTCCCTTTGGACATTACCAACAAAGTCAGGGTTCTCTGTCATTTGCAGATCAATCAAAGAATACTGAAAATATATAATTTACCAAATATACAAGTTGAACATTTTACTTCCAAAATATATATATATATATATTATTTTTAAATATTACCAACAGTAATTGTAAACACATATATCAATTGCTACAGGTTTTTCCCCTTTGTTTCATAATGAAGATCTGAAAAAAAATCCAACCCTGCAGACAAGTAAATTATTTCAACTTGGCCTATCTAACTGTTAAGATTGAATAAGCAAGTTAGCATTGCTAGTGTAATGTTTTCTGAATGGTAACAAGTAGGTGACAACAGCTCTCTTTTTTTCATTCTTCTTTTTTCCTCTCTCTGAAAGTTAAGATCTATGGGAATCTTATGTATCATTCTCATCTTATTAGTCTACAACTTTATGATATTTTAGCAGCTTGGCAAACTGGAATGCAATAATGTTGTAAATTGTATTGACAGCCTTTTTATGCCTAAGCCTCATTTTTATTGTACCTGTATCTTGTACAAATTGGCACAAAAGATCCTATTAGATTAGACAACTAGATTGTTTGACACACAAAAAATATTAAATGTCACTGTATTTTGATGAAGGTCAATCAATACCAGTTTGCTAGAAAATTCCTAGTATGTACTTCTCAGATTTCAACCCTTTAAGTCCTTTTTTTGAAGATAAAAAAATCAAGAAAAAGAGGAAATGATTTAAAATAGTTTGAAAGCAGGATGTTTACTACAATTTTGACACCGATTAGTAGCCCATAGAGTGGTTAATGCATCCCATGCAGTATTTTTTTGTCAGTAACAACCATCAACATTTGTCAGTGACTGTGGTGGTTTGACCCTGACTGGAGGCCAGACACGCACCAAAGCCGCTCTATCACTCCCCTTTTCAGCTGGACAGGGGAGAAAATATATATTGAGAGGCTGAGGAGTCGAGATAAGGGCAGGGGGAGATCATTCCACAATCAGCGTCATGAGCAAAACAGACTCAGTGTGGAACAAAGGAAAGCAAACTAATTTATTACACTACAGTGCACACCCAGTGACAGTAGAGTTGGATCACAAGAAGTGTGACCAGGTCTTAAAGGACCTCCCCCCACCCCTCCCTTCTTAGCCAACTTCACTTTAGTCAGGATTTCACTCCCTTCTTCCCCCCCAGTTGTGGCATGAGTAGGGGCAGGGACTGGGAAAATGGGGGCTTCTGTCAGTTCCTCGTGAGATGTTCTCCTCCTTAGCTGGGGGAGACATTCCTCACATCCTCCCCCTGCTGCACCATGGGGTCCCACCCACGGGAGACAGTACTCCACGAACTTCTACAACGTGAGCGCCTTCCCACAGGGCTTCAGCTCCTCATCAGCTGCCCCAGCATGGGTGACTTCTGTGGGGTGCAGTCATAAATCACAGAATGTCTTTCAGTCTCTCAGGCCCAGACTGTTCCAGCCTGGCCCTCCATGGAGTCACAAGCCTTCCTCCCAGCAGACCTGCTCCAGCAGATTTCTCTCTTTCTCTTGTTCCTCTTTGTGTCTCTGTCTTTCTCCACAGGCTGCAAGTGCTGGCAGGGCCTTGCTCCAACGTGGATCACAGCATCTCCTGTATGTCTCCACCTGCTCCAGCATGGGGCCTCTCCACAGGCTGCAGGTGGGGTCTGTGCCTTTTCCATGGGCTGCAGGGGGACACCAGCTCCACCATGGGTTTCTCCAAGGGCTGCAGGGACATCTTTCTCTCTGGCACCTGGGGTGCCTCCTTCCGCCCTCTTCACCAGCCTTGGTGTCTGCACAGCTTCTTACATCTTCTCGCTCCCTTCTCTGGTAGCAAAATGCAGCTGCTTGCATTTTTTTACTTCTTAAATGTGATTCCCAGGGGCTCTGTGACCATTGCTAATGGGCTCGACCTTGGTCAATAAGCTTCCTGTGATCACCTTAATTTTCTTTTCCTTTCCTTCCTTATATCAATATAATAGCTTGTTATCCTTCATCCTGCTTTTATTTTAACACAAAACCTTGATGTTTATAAGATTTATCCAGAACACAAAACTTGCACCACAGAAAATATTAGTCCCATTTCAAATTCTGACTCAGCCTGACTTTTTGACTTCCTTATGTCTCCTTAGAGACTGTTTTTCTCCTGCTGTATATGTATTTCTACCGTGCTTATTTGTGCATGGATTTCTCCAAAATATTCTTTCCAATTCTGTCTTCTTGCTGAAAGAGACAAAGATGAACTAGATCAATGGTAGCTAGCTTTGTGACAGTATCTCAACATCAAGAGATATGCATTGTCTTTCTCAGCTATAGAGAACTATGCAAACTTTTTATTTATTTATTTGGTTTTATAACCCTCAATATCAGATTATGAAGTAAACCACACAGAAAATTGTACTAGGAGGCATTTACCACACCTGCATTTAGAGACAAAGGAGTGTGATCAACCACAAACTAGGTTTCAAGTTTTCAATAAAGTCTAATTCCACTAAAACCACACATTTTTTACACTGTGGTTTTCAAAGAGAGTGTATATCAGATTATTTCTGTTCTGATTCTCTAGTGATATGTTTCTTAGGATCAATATTTGTCTCATTAGTGGCAAGTTTAGAAATTGCAAGAACCTGTCCTTCTGTAGGTTCTTGCAGACGTATCAAATTGCTCTACAAACCGTGTATATCCTCTCCTACTCCAAAGCTATATTTCAAAAGCAAAATGAGGTGTAAAGTTTGAGCAAATGAGCAAGCAAGCAGGAAGTGGGTGTTGTGAAGGAAAAATGGCACAATGATCGTACTGCAATAGTTTACATTAATTTTCTTCAAATCTGACAAATTGCATGTACAATTGGTTTTGTATTTAACTGGTTGACTGCATTTACAACTATTTCCCACACAGTTACATGAAATATTTGGCTATTATACAAAAATCTCATTCCTGGTGTGTAAGGCAGCATGTGGAGATGAAGAAAAGGAAGTTTGGAGTGGAGCTTGTGGTTAAGAATCAGCAGTTGCTACACATAATGACTCATACTGGATGGCAAGACAGTGACAGTAGTCAGTTAAGGACTTTTGAGATTAGGCTTTTCTGCAACACCTTGCCCAACACACAGGAAAATGTAATCTAAAATTAAAAAATAAAAAAGCTAAAAAAATGTTGGAAGTATAAACATTTTGGTAGTAGAAAAATTAAAATTTCATCTTACTAATGGCAACACATTACTCTTCTTAATCTGTGAGGAAATGGTCAGTTCAGGTGAACTAGTTTACAGCAGTGACTTCTTGGACTAATGTCAACATGCTAAGGATTGCTTTCAGTTCCTTCAGTCTTTCTATCCTCCTCTGCCAGGATTTTCTTGATTTAAGGATGTCACGAATGCCAAATCCTGTTGATTTCTCTATGCTTCTCTATGTTTGAATATCTCTTCCTTCCTACTGAAATAGCTACTTTAACTTACTAACCTGTTTAGTTGGCATACTTTTGTTGCTGCATGATCTTTCCGAGTGTGCTTCAGGAGAAAAGAAGGTTCATGTACCAAGTAAATTCACTGTCACTCACAGACAAAGATCTCAAAACCCTTTGAGAAAAATCATGTTTAGTCCTCATTTGATGTAAATATCTGCATTTGGTCAGTGTGTTTCAAGAAAGTGCAAAGAAAATGAAGATCCAAGAAGTGATCTGGAATAAGACATGTCTTGCCAAAATCAACCTATCAAGAAGTTATAGATGTAAGCACGAGCAAGTGAAATGTAAATATTTGGGGGGAAAGTCCTGATTGTAAGAATAGTGAACCAATAGGAATAAATTGCCCAGGAAATTTACAGGTTTTCTGTCATTAAAGGAATGCCAGGGCAGTTAGACAAATGCCTCTCAAATGACCTTAAGTATGTGGACAGACTAGAAAACCTTTCATGTTCCCTATCAACCGCATTCTTCAATATGTAGGTTTGAGAAATACTGAATTATATACTTAATTTAAATAAACAGATTGAGTAGCATTTAAGTAAAAAGTATACTTTGGCAATGCTGGCAAGTGGAAAAATAAAATCATTGATTTATCACCATTTTATCATTCAAGGTACTACACAAGATGCTACGATATTGAGATAGCATGAAGTTTTATGTGATCCCCAAACTGCATTGTTCAACATCTCACACTTGATATTTTAAGAGTCAATTCTCACCCTCAAATCTTTAATTATCCACAAGCTCCTTCTATTTTGTTACTATCAGTATCAGAAAATCCTATTAATTAAACAAAAATCTTGGGTTTAAAATGTGAATATTAGAATTACTGATTAAAAGTGACATTTGCTGCTTTGCTTAATTTCATGTTTTTATAATGTGTTCTGTCTCATCCATTTTTTAATGTCAGTGTTCTATATATATATTAATTTATGTACATGAGTTTTCCACAAGTTTAATTTCAACCTTTAGTCTTTAGTTTTGTCTCTCTCTCTTTAGTTTATATATATTTATATTTATATCTATAAATCACCTATCACTGTATTGATAAACATTCTTTGGAAGCACTCTGATGACAGAGGTAAAGACAGGGTTCAGCCTGTTGGTACCTCAGTGCTGCTGCTTCCAATCAATTTAAAACCAAAAGAGAGATATTCAAGACCCATCTGGACACCTATCTGTGCAATATGAGCTAGGGAGCCTGCTTTGGCAGGGGGGTTGGACCCGATGATCTCTTGAGGTCCCTTCTAACCCCTGTGATTCTATGATTCTATGATTAGGGTTGCATCTTCTCTAAAACTCCTTTTCCTCTAGGTTTAACTTAGATTTATTAATACTTCAGAGTAGAGACTGTGCAGGTGTGAGGCTTAATTACAAAATACACTGGTTCTGATTGAATAAATTATATGACTAAATTCAACTTTGGATACAGAACTCTGCAAGTTATATTAAAAAGTCATTATATTTGGAAGTTGGAGCAAGATACTATAGCTGAAAGGCAATTCGATTAAATTAGCTTTGAGATTACAAGGTTTTAAGCAGAATTTAGTAAATTAATATTAACATGTGCATTTTGTTATAAACCTCCCTTTTTTATTTCTTATTTACTTTAGAAGTCAATGAAATAAGACACATGAAAGACTCCCACACCAATTTGCACCATTGCACTTTGGCTCTGCTCAATTTCATAAAATTACTCTCCTGTGTCTCAGACACTGTTAAATCAAAGCTGAAACCATCATGTGGGCTACAATAAACTTTTTGTTCTTCTAACTTGTTTTCATCAATGATGTTTTGTTTCCTACAGCTGTGTGTCACAGAAAATATGCAGCTGTCTTGTAAAGAGTTCCAAGTATCACTAATCTAAATGGTTAGCACTATCTTCAAGGCATCATAAGAACAATCAATGAAGCCCAGGGAATTCTCTCTTTCATAAACAAGTGTTTAATACTTCAAGACTACTGAATGAGACTGTGCAAGGCTATGAATAATTGTACCTGAGGGCTTATACAATTTTAAAGACTGAGAAATGTGTATGCTATCACAATATCTGCTATCTGCAGATACCTCTGAGCTCTACTGCAAGCCTTTCATGAATATTCTTGAGTGAAGTCTTGTTTTCTATTGCCTGTGTGAAATCTTTTGTTTTGATTCTCTGTGCTTCCTTTCATGCTGATAAAGTGTTATGACTGCATGAAATACTTCCCAAGTGACTAACATAATGTGCCCGATGGCAGTGAAGCTCTGAGCAAGCATATCCCTTTTCCTGAATGCAAAATGGGAGGTATCAGTAACAACATTATAAACTACACTTTTAAACAAAAAAATAATATAATAGAAATGCATCAACCTAGCAGGAATTGCAAATAAATCATTGGAGTTAGGAACTCAGAGCCATGCCCAGAGGATTAAATTTATTCATACTGTTCTTTTCCTGTCTTTTTTATTCATTATGTATCACCAAAATGACATGCAATATCTGTCATATTTCTGGTATATGTCTACCAATTTTTTTTAGGCGAATCCTTCAGACTTTATTTAGATAAGAACTTTTGTTGAAGGAAAACTGAGCATTTACCTGAGTAAAACCTTCTTATTCGACACAATGCAGATGTCCTTAGAGACATAACTTGCTACCTGACATACGACTTGGCGTGATTCTGCAGATGTGTGAGCAGATATGGAAAACTTCATCCAAAATGCATATGAGCCCTCTGCAGATACTGGCACCAGCAGTCACTGGGACACATCATGTCAGTACCTCGAATTGTTTGTTTATGATACCTTCGATTACCACTGCTGGGGCAGATTTGTTGAAATAACTTCTAATTTGCATGCATGCTATATTTGTGAATGGACTTCTGTAAATACATATGTTCTAGGTTTCTATCAAAAATTCAGCCAGTTCACTCTAGCCTTACGACTTGATTTATTGTGCAAATAAATGCTTTTTCTACATGGATATATGAATTTTCTGAGTCTATGTATGAGAGGCCTAGGCAAATATGCCCTAAGGCATTATTTACACCTTGCTGTCACAGATCACAGAATAGTTACATATTATAACATCTTTTGAATCCTGTTTAAGGCCATGTAACAGCTGGTGAAACTCAATGCCACTGTAATGACTAAAACAAAGGTACTTTAAATTATAGAGGATCTAGTAGTTGTCAATTTGTTATCTGTAGTCAACATATGGATGTCTCTTGAAAATAATATTAACATAAATAAGAACAGACTTGTACCTTAGATTGCTCCTTCTCTACTTCACTAAGACTCAAGAACAGGTTAGAATTCTAGCTTACAATTGCTTAGAAAAGCAAGGAAAAGTTTAAGGAACTAAAAGCTAAACCATCTTCATACAGAAAACTAAAGCTTGGATTCTCTTTCTGCCTGACTTTCTTTGAAATATATACTGCTGCCCACAAGTTAAGTTAGGATGTAAATAGGAGAGATCACAGCGTGCAATGGAGGGTGCTATTGCATGGAATGAACTAAAAAGTTTAATTTATTAATTTGTTTCATGATTTATCTATTTTTGAATGTTTAAGCTTTTTAACAAAATGTGGGATTCAGATAACCAAAGAGTAATACTCCTTCCAAAAAGGCTGTATTCAAAATATATGCAGTCTGTGAACTCTTTTAAGTGATACTCCAGTGACTTGTTCATCTCCACACTTGCAGAAAGTCACTGCAGGATCTCGGATAACTGTGACCTACAGGAGACAAACTCACCCGTTCAGAGAAGTGACCTCCCCATCTCAAAAAAACCAGGTCTTACTGAGTGGTAAAGAGCTCAATTATTGTAATCAGTGAATGGCCATTTTTAAACTTCAATCCCTGCTCATCCACAAAAAAAATCACGTCTCTGGAGCACTGTTTTTCTGCTAGATCACAGAAATGAAATACCAAACCAGAAAAATCAATATTCTTTCCCCATTTCATACATGCTTCAGACCCTCCATTTACTTCTTTATGTCCAGACATGCAAAGAGAGAAAGCATCTGTCTCTAGACAAAATTTCTTCTGTTGTAAGAACTCTGGATATTCCTCCTCTGAAAGTCTTTTTAATGTGAATCTGGATAAACAATCAGGAATCCCAGAAGAGAGACAGTCTGTACTAATTTCTACAGTCTCAGATGTTATTAAGGTACACTAAGGATGGAAATAGGGTGTAAATGCTGAGTGACTCAGGTCAGTGTTATTTTGGAAGCATGTGTAAACTTAAATCCCCAGTTAAAAAGCAGGATACTTAAGTTCAAAATGGAAAAATGAAAGATATAAGCAGTGTTGATCTCAGCCTGTGCCTTGGTTGTTCACAATCACTTCTGTGACGTCACAATTTATTCTGTGATATCGCAATCCCCTTGCCTCACAATCCATTCTGTGACGACACAATCCATTCTGTGACGTCACAATCCCCTTGCATCACAATCCATTCTGTGACGTCAAAATCCACTCGCTTCACAGTCCATTCTGTGACATAGCAATCCATTCTGTGATGTCACAATCCATTCTGTGACGTCACAATCCATTCAGTGACGTCACAATACCCTGGACTCAATCCATTCTGTCACTTCACAATCCCTTCTGTGACATGACAATCCATTCTGTGACGTCACAATCCATTCTGTGACTTCTCAATCCCCTCGCATCATAATCCATTCTGTGACGTCACAATCCCTTCTGTGAGGTCACAATCCCTTCTAAGACGTCACAATCCATTCTGTGGCATCACAATCCCTTCTGTGACGTCACAATCCCTTCTAAGACGTCACAATCCATTCTATGACATCGCAATCCCTTCTGTGACATCAGAATCCATTCTGTGAGGTCACCATACATTCTGTGGCATCACAATCCCTTCTGTGACGTCACAATCTATTCTGTGGCATCACAATTCCTTTTGTGACGTCACAATATATTCTGTGAGGTCACAATACATTTTGTGGCGTCACAATCCCTTCTGTGACATCACAATCCCTTCTGTGACGTCACAATCTATTCTGTGACCTCACAATACATTCTGTGACATCACAATAAATTCTGTGAAGTAACAATCCCTTCTATGACGTCACAATCCATTCTGTGACGTCACAATCCCTTCTGTGACGTCACAGTAAATTCTGTGACGTCACAATCTATTCTGTGACATCACAATATCTTCGGTGACATCACAATCTATTCTGTGAGGTCACAATACATTCTGTGACATCACAATCCCTTCTTTGACGTCACAATATACTCTGTGATGTCACAATACATTCTGTGAAGTCAGATTCCCGTCTGTGACATCACAATCCCTTTTGTGACGTCACAATCCCTTCTGTGACATCGCAATCCCTACTATGACGTCACAATACATTCTGTGACATCACAATCCCTTCGGTGACATCACAATATATTCTGTGACATCAGAATCCCTTCTGTGACGTCACAATGCCTTCTATGACGTCACAATCCATTCTGTGGCATCACAATCCCCACTATGACGTCACAATCATTGCTGAGACATCACAATCCTTTCTGTGACATCAGAATCCATTCTGTGAGGTCACAATACATTCTGTGACATCACAATCCCTTCTGTGACATCACAATACCTTCTGTGACGTCACAATCCATTCTGTGAGGTCAGAATACATTCTGTGACATAACAATACATTCTGTGACATCACAATCCCTTCTGTGACGTCTCAATACATTCTGTGACATCACAATCCCTGTTATGACGTCACAATCCATTCTGTGTCATCACAATCCCTACTATGACGTCACAATCCATTCTGTGACGTCACAATCCCTTCTGTGACGTCACAATCCATTCTGTGAGGTCAGAATACATTCTGTGACATCACAATCCCTTCTGTGACATCACAATGTGTTCTGTGACGTCATAATCCCTTCTGTGACGTCACAATACATTTTGTGAGGTCACAATCCATGCTGTGACATCACAATACAATTTGTGACATTACAATCCATTCTATGACATCACAATCCCTTCTGTGAGATCACAATCCAATCTGTGACGTCACAATCCCTTCTGTGACATCACAATCATTTCTGTGACATCACAATCCCTTCTGTGACATCACAATCTATTCTGTGACGTCACAATACATTCTGTGACGTCACAATCCCTTCTCTGACGTCACAATCCATTCTGTG
>JABXFB010009732.1:0-33886 GCA_013372525.1 Fulica atra
TTGCCAGTCTAGATCTACCTGAGCCACTTCAATCCTAGCAGCCTTATCTACCTGATGGTTGTTTTGATGTTCCTCCATGGCCCGACTCTTAGGTACATGGGCATCAACATGACGTACCTTTACAACAAGCTTCTCTACCCGGGCAGCAATATCTTGCCATAAGTCAGCAGCCCATATGGGTTTGCCTCTACGCTGCCAGTTGTTCTTTTTCCACTGCTGCAACCACCCCCACAGGGCATTGGCTACCATCCATGAATCAGTATAAAGGTAGAGCATTGGCCACTTTTCTCTCTCAGCAATGTCCAGGGCTAACTGGATGGCCTTCAGCTCAGCAAACTGGCTTGATTCACCTTTTCCTTCAGTGGCTTCTGCTACTCGTCTTGTAGGACTCCATACAGCAGCTTTCCATCTCTGATGTTTTCCCATAATGCGACAGGGCCCATCAGTGAACAGGGCATATTGCTTCTCATTCTCTGGCAGTTTGTTGTATGGTGGGGCTTCTTCAGCACGTGTTACCTCCCCATCCTCTGGTGACATCCCAAAATCTTTGCCTTCTGGCCAGTCGGTGATCACTTCCATGATTCTTGGGTGATTGGGGTTTCCTATGCAAGCCCGCTGTGTAATCAGCGCAATCCACTTGGCTCCACGTAGCATCAGTGGCATGGTGTGCAGAAGGGACCTTCCCTTTGAACATCCAGCCCAACACTGGCAGTCGGGGTGCCAGGAGGAGCTGGGCTTTAGTTCCAATCACTTCTGAAGCAGCTCGAACCCCTCAGAGGCGGCCAGTATTTCCTTTTCTGTTGGGGTGTAAGTGGCCTCAGATCCTTTGTAGCTCTGACTCCAATACCCAAGTGGTCGACCTCGAGTCTGCCCTGGTGCTTTCTGCATCACCCCAGTCCATTACTGACAGTGAATTGGTGTGTCCTGATGGTGCATTTTGTACAACCTTATGCCCTATGGCTGGTGTACATTGGACTTCATCAGGATCAGCGGGTAACTGTGAGCTCTCCAGATGATAATCAATCAGCTCCTCTACAGTTAGTTCTCTCAGGTGCTGGACAGCTGCCTCTGTGGTGTTACACTTGGGTGTCTGAAATAATATATTCTTTATGGGATTCCTTTTCTTCACACTTGACAGTAGTCGCCTCCAGAGGCTGAGGATTTCAGGCTTTTCCCCAATTGCCTTGTCAATGCCTCCTTCTCTAGCTAGGGATCCCAACTGCTTGGCCTCCCTGCCATCCAATTCCAGACTACTGGCCCCGTGATCCCAGCATCGGAGCAGCCAAGTGATGATGTGCTCACTTGGGTGGCGGCTGAAATCTTTTCGAACCTCAGGCAGCTCACTCAGGGTCAGGGATCGTGTGACAGCCTCTGGTTCTGCCTCATCCTGAGATGCTCGAGATGGCCCCAGTTCATCATCATAAATCATCATCATCATCATCTGTCACTACGTGAACTGATTTCTTTGTGTGTTTCCTTTTTTGTATGGGAGCAACAGACACTGGTGTGGGTTAGTTTTTTGGATCATCAGCAATGTCTGTTGTGGGAGTTGCAGCAGCTACAGTATCTGCCAGTCTGTTTTCCTTCCCTTCCCCCTGACAGTGCTGCCTGCTATCAAGCATCGTTCAGTGGCCAGGGCCCAGCACGGGGCAGTAAGTGAGCATCTTTGGAAAAACTACAGCAATTTTTTTCAGATATGCAGTCATTTTTCAGGGTCCTGTAGCTTTTCAGGAGTGAAGTTCCAAACCATTGGGTGTGAAAAAGTGCCTAGGTACTTGCCCATACTCTGCCACATGCCCTGCCGTTCCTGAAGATCCAGCCTCAGGGAAAATTCCTGAGTGGTAATCTTAAACCTTTGCTTAATGCATAACAAAACTTGGACCATCTGCAACAAACCTAGTGATAGCACAATGCTATTTTGAGTATCCCAGGGATATTGAAAAATTTCAAAAACTGTTATAAGAGCTGTTGTACTTAGCCCAAAGGAAAAGAAAGCAGTGTAGTTATTCCCCTCTGTGCCCCCTGCATGCTGGCTGCTGTTAGTAATCCCTCCCTGTCCGAGGAATGGACAGGACAGCAAAACCCCATACAAAGACCAGCTTAAGCTCATGGTCATTGATGTTACCATATCATAGACTGATATCATAAACTGCACTAAAGTGAAGTACAAGAGCCCCAGCCCCGAGATGGCTAAGAACCCTGCCAGGAGTGCATGCAGCAAACAGTGTTTTGAGTACCACAACCATGACCACAGTCATGTGAATAAATACCACAGCATAATGACCAGAGACTGCTTAAATAACAGTGCTTATCACAGCTTTATCATAAATGTAATTGGGTCAGATCTACCGTTATCCCAACTCTTTGTGCCCCACGTTGGGCACCCAAAAGGACTGTTGTGGTTTTGCCCCAGCTGACAGCTCAGCACCACAAAATCACTTGTTCTTTTAAAGGAAGAGAGGGGAAGGGGGTGAAGGGAAGGGAAAGGGAAAAAATCCCCAAAACCAAGAAACCAAAACCCCGCAGGTTGGGATAAGGAGAGTTAACTAGAATAGCAGAAAGATAAAGTATAACAATGCTAACAGGACTTCAGAGCACAAAATATATGAACCTGGTGATACACAATGCAGTTTCTCACCAAACCACACAAGTCAGGCTGTGCAGCCCAGAGCTGTCCCAGAACCAGACCGTCCCCCAAAACCACGCGTCCTGGAGCCGCCCACTCCTCCTCCCCCCAGTCCCTCTTTATACTGAGCATGACCTAATTGGCATGGAATACTCTCTTTGGCCAGTTAGGGTTACCTGTCCTGGCTGCGTCCCCTGCCTTCTTATTAGTAGGGAAATATGAACAACTGGAAAAGTCCTTGATTGCAACTGGAAAAGTCCTTGATTGCTCGGCAACAACTAGAAACATCAGGTTCTCTCAGCACTGCTTTCACCCTAACTCCCAAACATGGCATTCCATCTGCTGCTAGAAAAGAATTTAACTCCATCCTAGATGAAACCAGGACAGTCTGTTGGGGAGGGCTGTGCTTAGCCAACTAGGAGCAAGGCTGGTTACTAAGCAAAAGGATTTTTGATGGCAGCCATTGAAAGTGGGCAACCCCCTTTAAAACTAACCTGGAAAACAGAAACCGTTATTTGGGTCGATCAATGGCCGCTTACTCAAGAAAAGCTTGCCCACCCACAGGATTTAATACAGGAGCAACTGACTAAGTGACATATCCAGCCTTCCAGAAGTCCGTGGAACTTGCCTATTTTTGCCATTCCCAAAAAGGACGGTAGATGGCGCGTGTTGCATGATTTAAGAAAAGTCAATGAAGTAATAGAAGATAAGGGGAGCTTTGCAACCCGGTCTGCCATCTCCAATCATGATACCTAAAACTTGGGACGTTTTAATAATTGATTAAATAAAAGATTTTTTTTTCACTATTCCTTTACACCCTGATGATTATGAAAAAATTGCTGTTTCAGTCCCTACTATAAAAAAAAAATGAACCCATGGAAAGGTATCATTGGGTGGTGCTCCCCCAAGGCATGAAAAAATTCACCAGCTATGTGCCAGACTTATGTAGCTTGGGCACTTGCTCCAGTATGAAAAGTGCATCTTGATCTAATCTCTTATCATGACATGGATGATATACTGATTGTGGGAAAAAACTTGAACTTTGAAAGTTTGATTCATGAGTTAACAGGGCATTTGAAAAGCAAGGGGTTACAGATTGCTCCAGAGAAAATTCAAAAGAAGTCAGTGTGGAAATATCTGGGGTGGCAGCTTGATAAAAGTACTGTAACACCCCAAAAGATTGAGATCTGAGCTGAGATCAGTACGTTCAATGATGTTCAAAAGCTGCTCGAAGATATTAACTGGGTTAGACTATTGTGTGGCATTACGAATAGGGAATTGAAATCTTTAGTGGCATTGCTAAAGGGAGGAGATGGTGCAGGAGCACCCAGAATCCTGTCAGAAGAAGCTAAAAAGGCCCTGGAAATTATTAGTAACAAAATCAAAACTACATATACCCATCGATGGAATTCTGACTGGGACAGAGGAGTCACAGTCATTAATCAAACAGAGCATGTGTTTGCTATTATAATGCAGGGGACTAATGACAAAGATCCCTTAAGGTTGTTAGAATGGGCGTTCTTGCCAATGCAGCCAAAACCAGAACCTGCATTTCAGAGTATTTAACTTGGGCCTTGGGGAACAGCACTGCCCTGCAAATAGCTTTATTAGACTATGCAGGGGAAGTGAAAGTGCATTACCCACCACATAGAATCTTTACAGTAGTACATAACTGCCAAATAGAAGAAAAGCCCTTGTTGTCTGGGTGTCCTGTTCAGGGTGTTACAGTATTTACTGATGTGGGAGGTAGAACTCAGAAGGCTGCAATGACATGGCAAGAGAATGGGAAATGGCAGGATTTGATATTAAAAGGAGCCCAAGCCTCAGCTCAGCAGTTGGAATTGCAGGCAGTTGTAAAAGTGTTTGACAAGTGGAAAGCCGAACCGGTTCCTCTAGTCTGTGATTTACTGTGGGAATAGTGACCCGAATGGAACGGGCACTATTGAAAGGGGTTTCAGATGAGAGATTATATAGATTGTTTAAGGAATTCTGGCTCCTCCTGTCTAACCGACAGCATCAGTACTTTATTACCCATATTGGCAGCCACACTGCACTAACTCAGGGTCTGGCAGAAGGCAATGAGAGAGCAGACAGGTTGGCAGCACCAGCGTGGGCTGCTCCCTCAGCAGAGTGCTGTGCACAGGCTCAGAGATCACATGAATCCTTTCATCAATCCGCCAAGATGCTTCAACCACACCACCACCTGTTGGTTGCTGAGGCTAAAGGGCTTGTACAGTCGTGCCTGGACTGTCAGCAGTTCACCAGTGGCCTTGCCCCTGGCATCAGTCCTTGTGGCACAGCCCCGTTAGAAGTCTGGTAAATGGACGTTACACACCTCCCAGAATTTGGTGGGCAAAAGTATGTCCATGTTTGTCTAGATCCCTTTTCTCTGGCAGTGTGGGGCTACTGCACAAAGGGGGATCTAGTAAACATGTCCAACGCCACGTGTGCTCTGCCACAGCAGCACTTGGGGTACCCCGTGCAATCAAAGCCAACAACTGCCCAGGATATAGAGCACAGGCAACACAAACCCTATTCCAGTTATGGGATATTACCCATATCACAGGGACACCACATTCACCCACAGGCCAGGCCATGGTGAAATGTATGAATCAAACTCTCAAGCATTTGCCTCACAAACAAAAGTGGGGAGAGAAGGACATGTCTCCAGCTGATTCATTAAACAAAGCTCTGCATGTTTTGAACGATTTAAGTCTGCCAGAGGACAGTTTGGTACCTCCACTTACAGTAGGTTTAAAAGGAGGTTTGGAAGGGATCAAAGAAAGTCAGTGTCAGGTGTGAGGAAGAAATAAATAAAGCTACAGGTACTAACTTGGGGAAGGAAATCTGCCTGTGTCATTACAGATAAAGGAATCAAGTGGGTACCAGCCAAGTGGATAAAGCCGAGGATCTAGAAGAAAGCAAGCCTGCCTGAACTAGGAGATCCTGATCCCAGTAACTGAAGTCAAGTGTTCCAAGTGCAGCCACAGTGAAAGGGCCTGATTGATCTTTTTCTCTTTGGCTATGGCTGATGTCCCTGACACAAAAGTCTCAGGGGAGACACATTGTCCTCACGGCCATGAAGCATCCTTGCCTCATTGCACTGACTGCAGGGGAGGCCACAGGTGTCCTACCTTGACCTTCCCTAGGTGTCACAGACCCAAAGAAGACGACACAGATGAGGGCCAGGATCTGCCTGCCCAGGGGCTGGGGGTCAGCACTTGGCATTTCTACATCATCAGACCAAGCCAGAGTGTCCTCAGCATCAGAGCTGCCTGTGCTTTGTCTGTGTTTGTCCTCATGGCCTCCAGTTGTCTGCTCTAACGAGCCCCTGGGGAGGCTTTGTCAGTAATGGCTCCCAGTAGGGCCCATAAATGCACCAAGGTGCTTTGGCATTAGTGCTGACTTAAATTCTTGAGAGGTTACTTCATTCTACTCTTGGTGTCTGAGGTCTTAGACTCAGTAGAAAACACACCATGGGGCTCACTAACAACAGAAAGCCCTTACAAGCATGGCTTTTCAAGTCATTTTCATGAAAAAACCCAAGACATCTACAACTACTTGGATTTATTTAGGTACTTAGCGATGAAGATTTCAAAGGAATTTCACAATACCCAGCCATGGGTATTTCCTGTCATGGCTCAGTTGATAGAAGAAGTAATATCAGCATTCTGCAACAGATATTGGTATCCTAAAGAGATCTGGACATGAAACAGACAGACTAGAAGTAATGTAGGTACAGTGAAAGTAAGTATTTATTCTGATACAATCGGTACACTTCCTGAAAATTCCCAGTGAGTCAAGTGGTTCAGCTGATGAAGACTGTAAATTGTAAGTAAATGCAAGGAAAAAAAAAAAGAAAAAAAGAAAAATTTTGGACCTTTGCAGGCAGATATGATGTAAAGAGAGCACAGCTCATAATTAAACACTGTCTGGGTCACAGAAGACCAAGAGATGCTACACTAAGAATGACATGAACGTACATCCCATTGAATACCCAGTCTGTAACTAGAAACAGGTCCTAACATGAGTCACATGGCTAGCGTTATGCGGAAGATAAGAAGTTTATTGCTGCTTAGAATCATCCTGTCATCAGTTTCCACATGGCATCCTTAAGGTCCTGGTTCCTCATGCTGTAGATGAGGGGGTTCACTGCCGGTGGAAGCACCGAGTAAAGAAATGCCAATACCTGGTCCAGAAATAGGGAGGAGATGGAGGGGGGCTTCAGGTAGGCAAACATGCCAGTGCTAATAAAAAGGGAGACCACAGCCAGGTGAGGGAGGCAGGTGGAAAAGGCTTTGTGCCGTCCCTGCTGTGAGGGGATCCTCAGCACAGCCCTGAAGATCTGCACATAGGACACCACAATGAACACAAAACACCCGAAATCTAAACAGATACCGACAACAATGACTCCAATCTCCCTGATGTAGACATCTGAGCAGGAGAGCTTGAGGATCTGTGGGATTTCACAGAAGAACTGGTCAATACCATTGCCCTTGCAGAGGGGAAGGGAAAATGTACTGGCTGTGTGCAGCACAGCTTTGAGAAACCCACCACCCCAGGCAGCTGCTGCCATGTGGACACAAGCTCTTCTGCCCAGGAGGGTCCCGTAGTGCAGGGGGTGGCAGATGGCAACATAGCGGTCATAGGCCATGACTGTGAGAAGACAGAGCTCTGTGACGATGAAAAATACAAAGAAAAATATTTGAGCCCCACATCCTGTGTAGGAAATGGCCCTGGTGTCCCAAAGGAAATTGGTCAAAGATTTTGGGATTGTGGTAGAGATGCAGCCAAGGTCAGTAAGAGAGAGGTTGAGGAGGAAGAAGTACATGGGGGTGTGGAGGCGGTGGTCACAGGCTATGGTGATGATGATGAGGCCATTGCCCAGGAGAGCAGCCAGGTAGATGCCCAGGAAGAGGCAGAAGTGCAGGAGCTGCAGCTCCCGTGTGTCTGCAAAGGGCAGGAGGAGGAACTGGCTGATGGAGCTGGTGCTGTTGGACATCAGCTGCTGTCAAGTGTGGAGACCTGTCCAAGAAGGAAAATGCACAGTGAGAATTTAGGGAACGTGACTTTGAGGAAAAACTCTTCCAATTCTTAGGGAATACACTGAGATTGACTCTGTATTCAGGAAGAGTTTTGGCAGGTCCCTTTTAGAGATGTCTGCTCTGCGCTCACTGATAAGAGAGGTGGGCTCTCCCTGGCTTTGCTGCTGCAGTGCCAGTGAAACCTTCCCCTGAGTGCAGAGTGGGGAGAGCTGCTCCGTCCATCAGCCCTACTCTGAGCATCCCTCTGCTGGACGCTCTGTGATCACACCCTGGTGTTTCCTGTAGAAGAAAATGGACCCCACAGAGAGCTGAGGAATCCAGTCTCCCAGGGCAGAGCTCCAAAGCCCTCCTGCGGTCTCACCCAAGGAGGATCTCAGCTCCCCACTTCCATCTAGGGACACACAGGGCTAATTACCCCAGCCCACATACAGGCAATGAGTGGCATTGTCTTCAGCATGGGGCTCCTCTCTGGGGCACAAGAGTCCCTGGGAGAGCGGTGCCATTGTAGGAGGCAGCCTGCAGCCCAGCAGGAACCCCTGGGAATTCGTCAGTCCTACAGATGGGGGTCCTGAATTGAGGGTCACTCAGTGCCAGCCCCACCATTGGATTTGCCCAGAGCCCCAGGAAATGGTGGGAGAAAGGCAACAAGAACAGGAGGGGAAACAGCGAGAAACATTCCCCAGAAGGCCAGAAGGACAGGCGCTCGGAGGGTTCTTCTCTCTGGGACAAGGACCCTGCACCATATTTCCATGTGTCACACTTTACACCCACCGCTTCTTTCCACAGTGCGAATGCAGCCATGCCCAGGAGAAGACAGCTGTCCTGCCCTGTCCCTCTGATGGGGCAGAAGGGCATCCCTTCCAGGCAGCACTTTCTGGTCCTAGAGAGAACCTGTCCTCCTGACAGACCCCACACACTGCCCCATGTCCCAGCTTTAGGAGATCCCTCCAGGAACAGAACCTGCATTGCCCTGCACCCACAGACATACCAGGCAGAGTGCTGTGGAGATTTCTCCTCCAGTGAGCTCTCAGCATCCATCAGCTCTCTCAGCCTCACAGGTCTCCCCTCGGTGCCTACAGGCAGTGTCCCCAGCCCTGTGTGCTTGGCAGAGGAGCTGCTCCTGGGCAGAGCTGTCTCTCTGCAGAGCCTCCAGGTTGCCATGAGCTCCCCCCATCCCAGGAGCCTGGCCCAGCTCAGCAGGAGAAGACCAGTTCTTGTAGGCTCCCTCCTGGTGCCTCAGGCCTCATGGGGATCGTTCTATGGTCTCATCTCTGACATTCTCAGGATGTCCCTGCCCAGGGGCTGGGGGTCAGCACTTGGCATTTCTGCTTCATCAGACCAAGCCAGGGTGTCCTCAGCATCAGAGCTGCCTGTGCTTTGCCTGGGTTTGTCCTCATGGCCTCCAGTTGTCTGCTCTAACGAGCCCATGGGGAGGCTTTGTCAGCAATGGCTCACAGTGGGGCCTGTTAGTGCTTCAAGGTACTTTGGGCATTACTCCTGAATTGAACTTCTTCTGTGGTTTCATCATTCTCCACTTGGTATCTGAGTTCTCTGGACTCAGAAGAAAAGACGCCATGGGGCTCATTAACATCCAGAAAGCCCTTACAAGCATGGCTCTTCAACTCATTTTCATTAAAGAGGTCAAAACTCCTACAATTACTTGGATTTTAGTTGTGTCCTTAGTGATACAGGTTTCAAAGGGATTTCCCATGGAGGACCTTTTTCCAGTCACAGGTATTTTCTGTCATGGCTCAGTTGGTAGAAGAAGTGACAGCAGCATTCTGTGATGGATATGGGTCTGCTAAGGAGATCTGGACAGGCAGGAAAAGCAGTCACTTGAGATCCAGCCCTGCATGGAGAGCCTTGCTCTTCCCCAAGCCCAGCAGTTCCCTCACTGGCCTCCTGGGACTCCCAACACTTTTCCTGCCATCATCTGTGCTCACAGGCACAGACAGATTTCTCTGACAACAAACAGCAGTTCAACATGATCCAGTTTAATAACCATGAAATCTCTCTCCTCAGCTGCTGCTCCGGCCAAGCAGCGTGTGAAGGGGGTCAGCTTTCAGAGGAGATTCTCTCCCAGAACAGTTTTATTCAGATACATAGAAAGGTCAGTTATTGTTGCAGTCTGGTGTAGCTGGGTGCTGGGAGAGGATGGGGGCTGCAGAGATGGCTCCTGCAAGAAGCAGCTAGAGGTTCTCTGCAGGCCCTGCAGGTCAAACATTGGTTGATCCAAGGACAGAGTCACTGCTGACCAAGGCCAAGCCCATCAGTGGTGGTCACAGAGCCTCTGGGAATCACATTTAGGAAAACATAAGCACAAGCAGCTGCCTTTTTCCACCAGAGAAGGGAGTGAGAAGATGGAATGAGCTGTGCAGATACCAAGGCCGGGAAGAGGGGGGAGGATGCCCAGTGTGCCGGAGAGAAAGATGCCCCTGCAGCCTGGGGAGAAACCCATGGTGGAGCGGGCGTCCCACCGCAGCCCATGGGAAAAAGCCCAGACCCCACCTGCAGCCCGTGGAGAGGCCCTACGCTGGATGGAGCAGGGGGAGACAGACAGTAGATGCTGTGACCCACGTTGATGCCAGCGCCTGCCAGCACTGGCAGCCCGTGGGGAGAGACAGAGACACAGAGATGAGCAAGGGAGAGATTTGTGCCAGAGCAGTTTTGCTGGGGGGAGGCTGGTGACCCCGTGGAGGACTGTGGGTGAGAGACACTGTGACTGATGACTGCACCCACAGCAGTGACCCACGGTGGGGCAGCTGGGGAAGAGCTGAAGCCCTGTGGGAAAGGACTTACCTTGGAGAAGGTCGTGGAGGACTGTCTGCCCTGGGTGGGACCCCACGGTGCAGCAGGGGGAGGGTGTGAGGAATGAATGACCCCTCCCCCGGCCAAGAAGGAAACCAACTTGCAAGGGACTGACCGAAGCCCCCATCTCCCAGTCCCTGCCCCTCCCGTGCCACAATGGGGGGGGAAGAAGGGAGCAAAATCCTGACTAAACTGAAGTCTGCAAGAAGGGAGGGGTGGGGGGAAGGTGCTTTAAGATCTGGTCCCGTTGTTTTAAGATCTGGTCACGCTTCTCATTACCCAACTCTGGTGTCACTGGGTGTGCAGTGCAGTGTAATAAACTAGAGAGTTTTCTGTCCTTCCCTCTGTTGAGTCTGTTTTGCCCAGGTCGTTCATTACAGGATGATCTCTCCCTGTCCTTATCTTGACTCCTAAGCCTCTTGATATCTATTTTCTCCCCTGTCCAAATAAAAAGGGGAGGGATAGATCGACTTTGGTGCGTGTCTGGTCTCCAGCCAGGGCTAAACCACCACACCCACACCAGCCACATGCCTCTTCCAGCATCAAAGCTAATCCAGCACCAATGAAACCACAACGTCATGCACAAGTAAGGTGCACACTCCTGGCCTGTCCACCACTCAGGCAAAGGTGATCTCACAGCATCTACCACTGACATGTCCCCATTCCTGGCTTGTCAGGCATTTTGGAACCACTGACATCACAAGATATCTGTCAGTTCCTGGCCAATCATACATCCAGCTACCAGTAGCCTCAGAAGGACCTATACTGTCCATAAGTCTGGTCCTAGACTCAGACTAGAGACATTTCCTCAGAACCCACACAGCCGATTGGTCTTTTCCCAGCCTATCAACTATTCAGGGAGTAATGATGCTCTCTACACAAGTTTTGGGCTTTGTCTGACCTATCAGCTACTGGGGAACCACTGACATCACAACACAGACCATCTGCCTTCTGTTGTCCTGTCAGCTGTTCTGGAATCAGTGACCTCACAACAACCTCCACTGTCCACAGCCTGCTCCAGATCTGTCAGTATGACCTCACAAGCACGTATTCCCCTATTGGCCAAGGACACATTGTTGAGATATTCAGTTCCCAGTGACCTCACAAGCATCTACCAAATCCATGAGGCTTCTCTCCACATGCTTGAGGTATTCCATCCTCAGACCTCTCAGGGCTCGTTCTGCAGCCTGTTTAAGTGGGGGACCCGGATGGCTTTGTGTTTCTTTTCACCTTTAAACATTTACTCTTCATTAAATTAAACCTTATTAAAGCAGGTTTGATCCATTGCATACCTAAGTGTCCTGGTTTCAGCTAGGATGGAGTTAATTTCTTTTCTTACAGTGGATGGAATTCCGTGTTTAGGAATTAGGATGAGAGCAGTGCTGAGAGCACCCTGATGTTTCCAGTTGTTGCCAAGTAATCAAGGACTTTTTCAGTTATTCATATTTCCCTACTAATGAGAAAGGAGGGGACACAGCCAGGACAGGTGACCCGAACTGGCCAAAGGGGGTATTCCATACCCATCCTGTCATGCTCAGCATAAAAGCAGGGGCTGGTCAGAGGAGGCAGCTCCAGGACGTGCAGTTTTAGGGACGGTCCAGTTTTCGGGACGGCTCTGGGCTGCACAGTCTGAATTGTGGGTTTGGTGAGAAACTGCATTATGTGTCCCCAGTTTCATAGATGTTGCTACAAAGTCCTGTTACTATTGTTACATCTCTCTTTCTGCTATTCTAGTAAACCATCCTTACCCCAACCCGTGGGGTTTTGTTTCCTTGGTTTTGGGTTTTTTTTCCCTTTCCCTTCCCTGTCCCTCCCCCCCAAATCTCCCCTTCCTACTCCCTTTTAAAGAACAAGTGACTGTGTGGTGCTGGGCTCTCAGCTGGGGCAAAACCACATCTACTGAAATCCAAAACAAATCTGCCGCGACGGAGAGAGACGGGACACAGCTTGATGCAAGAAGAGTCGATTCATTGCAAAGAACCATTCCTGTTTATATGCTCTGCAGACGGCTGCTTTCTGTCAAACATACCCTGTTCCTGGGCTACATCTGATTGGTCAACGTTTTGCTGTCACAGCAGCATCTCTATCTTGTCATGTTAATAGAACTTCTAAAACCTGGTCAGCAGATACACCTTAACAATAGAGGACACTCTTTCCTGGAGCCTGTCCCAGCAGGGGGCCGGCAATGATGCTGTCACCTTGTGTAGTTTCCCCGAGGTTCATGGCCTAAAGGCTTCATCCCGTTATCTGTCAACCTGGCAGTGCTCGAGGCTTTGTTTCTCAAGCTGCATGCCACACCTCACAATCCTTTTATCTCACAGTCCCCTTACCTCACAATCCCTTTACCTCAAAATCCCCTTACCTCACAATACTCTTACCTCACAATCCCTTTACCTCACAATCTCCTTACCTCACAATTCCTTTACCTCACAATCCTCTTACCTCAAAATATCTTTACCTCACAATCCCCTTTCCTCACAATCCCCTTACCTCACAACCCATTTACCTCACAATCCCCTTACCTAACAAACCCCTTACCTAACAATTCCTTTACCTCACAATCCTCTTACCTCACAATCCCCTTACCTCACAATCCCCTTACCTCACAATCCCTTTACCTCACAATCCCCTTACCTCACAATCCCCTTACCTCAAAATCACATAACCTCACAATCCCCTCACCTCACAATCCTCTTACCTCACAATCCCCTCACCTCACAAATCCTTTATCTCACAATCCCCTTACCTCACAATCTCTTTACCTCACAATCTTGTTGCCTTTGTTAGGCACAGCGACCTGTTTCAGGAACAGCAACAGTGCCACACTGGCAGCACGGTCCATCAGCTCACAGACACCAATGTGGTGGACGGCAAATGGTGTTTATTAGCGCGAGGCACGGGGCTTTATACCCCAGGGCTGTGATGCCACTCCCATCCTCTCACCTTACCGGCTACTTGCTATTGGTTACCTGTGGAGGGGAGGGGTCCTACCTTTCCGTACAGCGCGACATCTTCCGACCGCAAAGCCCTATCTACCGACATGTCCGCCCTCCCTGTGCTCACTAAAACTACTTACAGTGCGAGTAAGATTTTGGTTGGATTGATCTAGTAATCAGAAAGTAGCATTTAACAAAAATATTTACGACAATTCTTTGGAGTATTTTCTGATCCTGCCATCTCCCTAACACCCATTCCCGCGGTTGATGTTCGTACAAACCCATAGACGGCACAACAAACCCTAAAAGTAAAATCACAGAGAGACATTGTGGCCCTTTGCCAAGGGGGCTGTGTTGCCGTTGTTTGGATTCTGCCGGTTTGGGAGTCTCGGATGCAGACAGGATGCTTGCTGACTTCTTGTCCTCCTCAGCCACCTGGGTGTATCGGTCATGGGGGCGCCCGATGATCTGGTCCTGTGGATAAAAACTCACAGTTTCCATTAGTTTTATTCCGGAGGTCTGGCTTAATGGACTTAAGTTGACACCATTTATTTCTGCCATCTTTTTTAACAGCAGCATACCCTCGTCCCACAAGGACCAACCTCCACCCCTGTTCCCATTCTCCCAGCTCATTCCTGACTACAACCGGTGGGCCTTCTTCAAGTGCCTGAGTGGCCCAATGTTTTTGGGTAGGACTGTTTACCTCCTCTCCTCGGGGGAACTGATTCAGTGCTAACAGAGCAGTTGCCAACAGGCGTGATTGGTCTCCTGTAGGAATGGCATTGCTGAAACCCTCTACCTTTGCTAACACTTCTAATTTAGATTTTACTGTTTGGTTTGCTCTCTCGACTATTGCTTGCCCTGTGCTATTGTATGGGATGCCGTACATTAAGGTAGTGCCCCATTTCTGAGCGAATGCCCTGACTGTTTTGGAGACAAAGTTTGAGCCATTGTCTGTTTTAATCTGATTAGGGATGCCAAGCCGTGCCATGGCTGTTAGCCAGTGCTGAATGGTCGCTTTCGAGTCTGCCTTAAGGTGTTGCGTAGCTATGATCACTCCACTATATGTGTCTACAGATACTGCTAGCCATGATCGAAGTTTCAGCAGCTGACAGAGCGTAAAATCTGTTAATGTCAAGGACGGCACAAGGTTGCCCATTCGGTATCATGGAGTTCATGGGCAGCAGTGTTTGGACAGGACCCATAGGTTGAATTCTCTTATTTACTTCCCACAGGTCATGTAGGAGGCAAAACCCTTCACCAGTTTGTTTGGGTATTACATAAACTGGAGTGTTCCATGGGCTAGTAGATGGTTCTATGTGACCTCATTGTAGCTCGCGGTTGACTAGCTTGAGAAGCGCATCCATTCGAGGTTTTGGCAGGGGCCACAGCTCGACCCACATCGGGTCAGATGATTTCCATGTTAGCTTAATTGTTGGGAGTGGGCATACTGCAGTGGCCCTTACTATAAATTTGTACCTTGGCTTTCAGTAGGGCTGAAGCGTCCCTTCCCAGCAAGGGTGGGACTCCTGACATGACATATGGAAAGAGGGTGATGTTTTTTTCTGGTCCCTTTTCAGTATGGAGTGTGATCACTATCAATTGAGCGCTCTTTCTGGCTTGAAGTTAATCCCCCAACTCCTTCCACCATGGGGGCATTTTCCAATTTCCAGTGTGGGGCCCAGTGTGTTTTGGGGATGACTGTGACATCTGCTCCGGTATCAATTAAAAAGGGAACACTGATGGTGGTGTCATTTAAAGCATTGTAAAGGGAGCAGACTCCCCACACCACTGGCGGGTCATCACATTTTACAGCCAGGGCCACCCTGGGGTCCCGTCCCCGGAGGGTGGTCCCTGTTGTCCCTGAGGTGGAGGCAGGTTTGCTTGCAATGCTGGTTGGTCTATATAATTGGTCGCTTGAGGTGGCAACGAGTTTGGAATTGCCTTGCCCCATTTGTGGCTGATATAATTGGGCCGCCTCATGTCCCACTCGGGAGGGGGCTGGGTGTGGCCCGGCAGTCCCCTCCCCCTGAAGTTTCCCTGATTGTTACCCCCGCAATCCTTGGCAAAATGTCCCCTCCTTCCACAAGCCCAGCACTGTCCCCTAGGCCGAGTTTGGCGTGGAGGGAGCGCTGTTGGCAAGTATCCAGACTGAGGGCAATTTCTCCCGATGTGGCCTGCCTGACCGCATTTAAAACACACCACTGCATTGGCTACTAGGGCATGAACAGCTGCCTGGATTGGAATTAAATGTTCTTCCCTCGCAACATGCTTAATCATGTCCGCAATATTTGACCCTGCTGGTAGCGACCGGAGAATTTCTTTGGTTGCCGAATTACACTGCTGACGTAAGCATTCTGCTACGACCGGGCCGTTTGCTTCCGGAGGCAGCGCTGACGAGTCTACTGCTGATTGGAGGCGATCCACAAATTGTGTGAAGCTTTCGCTTGCGCTCTGCTTTATTGTGGCCCATGGTGATGACCTGGTGATGACCTAGTGATGGTTCTAGAGACTGCGCTAATAGCTTCTCTGGCTGCACGAGTAGTTGCTGCGACCTCAGGGGCCCGTAAGCCCTGTGCTTGTGCCTGAGGGGTAAGCATTGCTGGATCTGTACCCATTAGCCGCTGCAGGCTAGAGTTACGCAGAACATGATCATCCCCAACTGCTTGGGCCAGTAGCCTCGTACAGTTCTCCTCCCATTCTTGTTTAAAAACGATCATTCCTGCCCCGTCAATAATCAGTCTACAAGTTTGCTTTATGTCAAAGGGAAGTAAGTCGTCTCCCCCAAAAACCCCATCTATGAGGGTGGAGACCATGGCCGAATTAAGCCCCTTATCCGCAATTGTGTAACGATCGCTTGTATATCCTTAGGGTTTATTGGCGAGTGAGCCCTCTGTCTCCCGGGCATCACCCAGACTGGGAACGCTGACGCGGCAGATGGTGCCCAGTCAGCACACGCAATTTGTATCTTTTTCCAATCCGTAAGAGGAATATTTTCCTCTAGTGATTCTTTTGTATTTTGGATGCGAATATTTTGGCATATGATTTTGTCTATTCTCATTTCCTAATCTGAGTCGGAATCAGTTGTGAGCTGCTCACCCTGACTAGTGTCCGAGTCGGAGCTGGAACTCGACTGACCGGCCATTTCCAGTGTTACCCTTCTTTTTGTCGGGCTCCGACCTCACCCACTACCTTTGTGGGTGGATCCTCATTCCCTCCCCCTCGACCCGCCCCTTGTCTTGAGCAGGTTCTGATTGGCTCTCCGCCTGTCGCTCTTGTTCTTGTCCCTTCCTTCTCTATCTCTACCACCCTTCTCTCCCCCTTCCTTTTCAAGTGATCCAGGCAGCTCTAGAATTTTCTCTGTTTTCGCGCGCGGTCCCCACCCTTCTCCGCCGGCGCCATCTTGGGGAGCACATGGCGGTGGCCATTCCTGAGATTCTGATATCTTAGTGGCAGCCCTGGCCTCCTCAGCTAGCCCACCCCAGAAAGATTTCGCTCGCTCCTGCCCCTCTGTAAGAGATTTCACTTGCTCCTGCTCCTCTGCAAAAGTTTTCACTTGCTCCTGCCCCCCCGTGAAAGTTTCAGCTTGCTCCTGACTCTCCGTGAGTGGATCAGGGTTCGGGTATGGAGGCGGCATATTGCCCTCTCGATCTTTGGGCTCGGCAGGCTTATCACTGTCTGGAGGCTGCAAAGTTTGTGTAGCCGCCCCGATTCCCAATTTTGGGGTGACCAACAAACATTCTTTTGCCGCCCTCCAAGTGTCCTGCTCTTGTATCACTTTCCGGAGTGCCTGCACGACCCTCCCCCACGATTTCAGAGTTTTCCCACTGCCGGAGGACATAGTTTCCTCTGCTAAAACTTTAGTACATTTATCCCACACCTCAGGTTGGAGAATATCAACCGGCTGGTCAATGACCCCGATTTTTTAAAAGTCTCGCAACGGTGAGAGTAAAATCTTTAACCTTACACTCCATACCCCACTGCGTACGCAATCCCAATACGACCTTCACAAGGGCTTCCATCCTTCTGGCGGGTCCGAGGCCGTCCCCTCTGCCGGGCTGGTCCTGCCGCTCCGGCCGCCGTTCACCTGACGCAGGCGAGTTTCCCGGGTTTCGGCACCATTTGTTGCCTTTTGTTTAGGCCCAGCGACCTGGTTCAGGAACAGCAACGCCGCCACACTCTGGCAGCACGGTCCATCAACTCACAGACACCAATGTGGTGGATGGCAAATGGCGTTTATTGGAGAGGGGCGCGGGACTTTATACCCAGGGGTCGGATGTCACTTCCATCCGCTTACCTCACCGGCTACCTACTATTGGTTACCTGAGGAGAGGAGGGGGTCCTACCTTTCCGTACAGCCCGAAATCTTCCGACCGCCAGGCCCTATCTACCGACAATCACGCAGCACATGCAGCACACTCAGGTGATCAGGCCCGGTTAGCATGGGTTTAGAATGTGCTTGAGGAAGCTGATCTCCTTCTATGACAAGGTGACCTGCTTAGTGGAGGAGAGGAAGGTTGTGGATGTGGTCTACCTGGACTTCAGTGAACCCTTCATCACTGCCTCCCAAGACATCCTGCTGGAGAAATTGGCATCTAATGGATTCGATGGGTATACTCTGTGCTGGGTTAGAAACTGGCTGAAGGCCGGGCCCAAAGAGTGGTGGGGAACAGAGTTGAGATGAGAGGAAATGGTTTCAAATTGTTCCAGGGGAGATTTATTTCTCACATCAGGAAGAATTTCTTTACTGACATGGTAGTCAAGTATTGGAACAGGCTGCCCAGGGAAGTGGTGCAGTCACCATCCCTGTTGGTATTTCAAAAGGCGTGGGCTTTGCTTGTTCTAGTTTGTCTAAGCTGTAATAACATGGGCCACAGTCATCCCATTCCTCATGCAGTATCTCCAGGCCTTGTGTGACCCTGACACTATGGAATGACGAGCTGTGCTCTCTTTGCATCATGTCTGTCTGCAAACAGCCAAAAGTTTTCCTTTTTGGTTTTTTTTTTTTAATTTATTTTTATAAACACTTTACAAGCATCTTCATCAGCTGAACCACTTGACTCCTTGAATCACTTCACAACTTGGGAATTTCCAGGAAGTGCCATACTCACCTTCCCCTGAACCTGCATTACCCCCAGTCTGTCTCTTCATCTCCCTCATCACTGAGGTGTTTCCACCTCTCCTGGTGATACGGCCATGCCCAAGGACACCTTCTCCAGACTACCCTGATGTGTGCACTTCACTTTACTCGAAGGTTTCCACCTCCACTCGCTCATTGGTCATTGAGATGCTGATAAACTTTGAGCTTCAGAGAGTTGGAAAACATCTCATCTTCCAGAAGTCTAATGAACTGCTCTGTCTGAAGTTCAGTGTGTTGATAAGTGACCTTTCTATGTATTTAATTGACACTGTTCTGGGAGAGAATCTCCTCTGAAAGCTGACCCCCTTCACATGCTGCTTGGCCGTAGCAGCAGCTGAGGAGAAAGATTTCATGGTTGTTAAACTGGATCATGTTGAACTGCTGTTTGTTGTCAGAGAAATCTGTCTGAGCCTGTGAGCAGAGATGATGGCAGGAAAAGTGTTGGGAGTCCCAGAAAGCCAGGGAGGGAACTGCTGGGCTTGGGGAAGAGCAAGGTTCTCCATGCAGGGTTGGATCTCAAGAGACTGCTTTTCCTGCCTGTCCAGATCTCCTTATGAGACCCATATTCATCACAGAATGCTCTTGTCACTTCTTCTATCAACTGAGCCATGACAGAAAATACCTGAGACTGGAAAAAGGTCCTTCATGGGAAATTCCTTTGAAACCTGTATCACTAAGGACACAACTAAAATCCAAGTAATTGTAGGAGTTTTGACCTCTTTAATGAAAATGAGTTGAAGAGCCATGCTTGTAAGGGCTTTCTGGATGTTAATGAGCCCCACGGTGTGTTTTTATTCTGAGTCCACAGACCTCAAGGTACCAAGAGGAGAGTGATGAAACCTCTCCAGATGTTTAGTCAGGAGTAATGTCCAAAGTACCTTGAAGCATTTACGGGCCCCACCGACAGCCATTACTGACAAAGCCTCCCCATGGGCTCGTTAGAGCAGACAACTGGAGGCCATGAGGACAAACCCAGGCAAAGCACAGGCAGCTCTGATGCTGAGGACACCCTGGCTTGGTCTGATGAAGCAGAAATGCCAAGTGCTGACCCCTAGCCCCTGGGCAGGGACATCCTGAGAATGTCAGAGATGAGACCATAGAACGATCCCCATGAGGCCTGAGGCACCAGGAGGGAGCCTACAAGAACTGGTCTTCTTCTGCTGAGCTGGGCCAGGCTCCTGGGATGGGGGGAGCTCATGGCAACCCGGCAGCTCTGCAGAGAGACAGCTCTGCCCAGGAGCAGCTCCTCTGCCAAGCACACAGGGCTGGGGACACTGCCTGTAGGCATCGAGGGGAGACCTGTGAGGCTGAGAGAGCTGATGGATGCTGAGAGCTCACTGGAGGAGAAATCTCCACAGCACTAAGCCTGGTATGTCTGTGGGTGCAGGGCAGTGCAGGTTCTGTTCCTGGAGGGATCTCCTAAAGCTGGGACATGGGGCAGTGTGTGGGGTCTGTCAGGAGGACAGGTTCTCTCTAGGACCAGAAAGTGCTGCCTGGAAGGGATGCCCTTCTGCCCCATGAGAGGGACAGGGCAGGACAGCTGTCTTCTCCTGGGCATGGCTGCATTCGCACTGTGGAAAGAAGCGGTGGGTGTAAAGTGTGACACATGGAAATATGGTGCAGGATCCTTGTCCCAGTGAGAAGAAACCTCCGAGTGCCTGTCCTTCTAGCCTTCTGGGGAATGTTTCTCGCTGTTTCCCCTCCTGTTCTTGTTGCCTTTCTCCCACCGTTTCCTGGGGCTCTGGGCAAATCCAATGGTGGGGCTGGCACTGAGTGACCCTCAATTCAGGACCCCCATCTGTAGGACTGAGGTTTTCCGGGCAGCTCCTGCTGGGCTGCAGCTGCCTCCCACAATGGCACTGCTCTCCCAGGGACTCTTGTGCCCCAGAGAGGAGCCCCATGCAGGAGACATCTCGGCACAGGGGCCGTGGCAATGCCACTCATCACCTGTGTGTGAGCAGCTGCACTGAGCCCTGTGTGTCCCTGGCTGGAAGCGGGGAGCTGAGATCCTCCTTGGGTAGGATGAGACTGCAGGAGGGCTTTGGAGCTCTGCCCTGTGAGACTGGATTCCTCAGCTCTCTGTGGGGTCCAGTTTCTTCTGCAGAGAACAGCAGGGTGTGATCAAAGAGCGTCCAGCATAGGGCTGGCTGAGACCAGGGCTGATGGACAGAGCAGCTCTCCCCACTCTGCACTCAGGGGAAGGTTTCACTGGCACTGCATCAGCAATGTCAGGGAGTACTGACAGAAGAAACACTCCTCAGCTCCATCCTATCCACACGGTGTTTAGTCTGAGATAACAACATCCTTCTATGTACTGGCTGCTGCCAGGCTGGAATGAGTTCTCTAGAGCCCACAGCTGACCCTCCTCCCAGCAGTGGCACGCTCAAGCCAGCACAAAGCAGAGCTCCCAAAAGGGACCTGACAAAAGTCCTCCTGAATACAGAGTCAATGTGAATTGGAAGAAGTTTTCCTCAAGGAAGAGTTCTCACTGCCTTTTTCTCCTCTGACAGGTCTCTACACTTGACCCCAGCAGATGTCCAACAGCAGCTCCATCAGCCAGTTCCTCCTCCTGCCCTTTGCAGACACACGGGAGCTGCAGCTCCTGCACTTCTGCCTCTTCCTGGGCATCTACCTGGCTGCTCTCCTGGGCAATGGCCTCATCATCATCACCATAGCCTGTGACCACCGCCTCCACACCCCCATGTACTTCTTCCTCCTCAACCTCTCTCTTACTGACCTTGGCTGCATCTCCACCACTGTTCCCAAATCCATGGCCAATTTCTTGTGGGACACCAGGGCCATTTCCTACACAGGATGTGTGGCTCAACTCCTTTTCTTTTTCTTTTTGCTCTCCACACAGTTCTGTCTTCTGCCTGTCATGGCCTATGACCGCTACGTTGCCATCTGCCACCCCCTGCACTACAGGACCCTCCTGGGCAGCAGAGCTTGTGTCCACATGGCAGCAGCTGCCTGGTGCAGTGGGTTTCTCTATTCTGTGCTGCACACAGCCAACACATTTTCACTCCCCCTCTGCAAGGGCAATGTTGTTGACCAGTTCTTCTGTGAAATCCCCCAGATCCTCAAGCTCTCCTGCTCAGATGCCTACCTCAGGGAAAATGGACTCCTTGTGGTTTCTGCCTGTTTAGATTTCGGGTGTTTTGTGTTCATTGTGGTGTCCTATGTGCAGATCTTCAGGGCTGTGCTGAAGATCCCCTCACAGCAGGGACAGCACAAAGCCTTTTCCACCTGCCTCCCTCACCTGACCGTGGTCTCGTTGTTCCTTAGCACTGCCATATTTGCCTACCTGAAGCTTCCCTCCATCTCCTCCCTGTTTCTGGACCTGGTAGCATCATTTCTTTACTCGGTGCTTCCACCGGCAGTGAACCTCCTCATCTACAGCATGAGGAACCAGGACCTTAAGGATGCCATGTGGAAACTGATGACAGGATGTTTCTAAGCAGCTAATCTTTGGCATATCACTGGCCATGGAACTCACATTAGGACCAGTCTGTATTTAGTACGAATTTTGCTGCTTGTTTTGTCTTTTCACTAGCCTAGATGGATGTATGGATTTCATTTTGCTCAGCAGGTTTCCACCTCTTCTTGCTGTTTGGTCATTCAGAAGCTGCTCAGCTCTCCAGTGTCTTTCAAGACTTGGAAAACTTCCCATCTTTCAGATGTCTAATAAACAGTTCTCTCAGAAGTTCAGTGTGTTGATAAGTGACCTTTCTATGTATCTGAGCAAAAGTTGGTTTGGAGAGAATCTCCTCTGAAAGCTGACCCCCTTCATATGCTGCAGGATGAGCATGAGCCAGCGATGTGCCCTCCTGGCTAAGAAGGCCAATGGCACCTTGGGGTATATTAGAAGGGGTGTGTTCTGTAGGTCAAGAGAGGCCTTTCTCCCCTTTGTTCTGGTGATGCCACACATGGAATGTTGTGTCCAGTTCTGGGCTTCTCAGTTCAAGAAGGACAGAGAACTCCTTGAAAGAGTCCAGACAGGGCCATTCTGTGGCTCTGTGATTCTGTGGTTCCTATGCAATGGAATGATCCTAAAAGCTCCTGTTATCATTTTCAGGCTCAACCAGCATCCACCTTAGGAAGTGCTAAATGTGCAGGTAGGGCTCCAAAGCAAAAGATTTGAGTGCTGAAAGATGTTCCTGGCCTGAAACCTACCTAAGTACCCACTAGCAGCCCAAGTAACCTTAGGGTTCAGGGCTTTCCTTTCCTAGCGAACAGTCCTCACATGCCTGTGGGCATTTACGGGCTCTCCCAGCATCCAACAGGACACACTAAATGTAAAGCAGTTGCCTCAAACATAACGTGTGAGGGTATAAAAATCTTCTTGCCCTGAAAACTCCCCATGTAGCCCACTAGAACCCCATTAACCACGGGGCACGGGGTTTTCATAGACAATGCAATGGTATGAAATTTGCCAGATGTCTTTTTCCAGCTCTAACAGCGTCCACCTTTGAAAATGTTACAAGTCCAGCTATAACTCCCAAAGACAAAGTTTGAGGTCTGAAAGATGTTTCTGACCTTCAACCTGCCTGGGTATCCCACTAGCAGCCCCAGTAACCTCAGGGCTCAAGGCTTTCCTTAGAAATGAAACTGTCTTAAAACTACCTGGTGCCATTTTGGGGCTCTACCAGCGTACACCTTCAAACTGCTAAACGAACAGCAAGAGATCCCTAACAAAAGTGTGAGGGATGAAAGATTCTCCTGGCCTGAAGCCTGTCTAAGTAGACCACTGGCAGTCCCAGTACCTTAGGGCTCAGAGTGTTCAGAGACAAAAGAAGTGTCCTAACATTGCCTCATGTCATTTCTGGCCATACCAGCGTCCACCTTTGAACCTGCTAAATGCACAGCAATACATCCCAAACTAAAGGTGTGAGGGATGAAAGATGTTCATGGCCTTACATATCCCCTGGTATCCCAATAGCAGCTCCAGGAACACGGGGGTCAGGGCTTTTGTAGCCATGGGAGTGGATGTAACTCTGCCCAATGTAATTTCCAGCTTTAATAGTGTCCACCTTCGACACTGCTCAATGTCCAGCACCAGCTCCATGGCAAAAGGTGCAAGGGTGGAAAAAGGTTTCTTGCCTGAAACCTCCCAGGTAGCCCACTAACAGCCCCATTAACCTTGGGGCTCGGGGAATTCTGAGCCATAGGAACAGTCCTAAAAATGTCATTTTCAGGCTATAACATCGTTCACTTTTAAACATGCTGAACAATCAGCAACAGAGTCCCAGGTTCTTTAGCACCTATTGCTGTCATTTTGTTAAAAGCACCTTAAGTTGGAGATCCATCTGCAAGCACATGTGAACCATTAGTGAAATGGACCTTCCCTTCAAATGGACCTTGATGACCAGAAACATGAGGAAGATTTCCAAGCAGAAGAGATCTTCTCCTCCTGCCCATATTTTCTCTGCTTCTGGAATTAATTCTCATGTTGGTGGCCCCCATAGTTCCGGTGTTTTGGATTTGTAAGCCACAAAGTCTAAATAAATATGTTTGTTCCTTGCTGAGCAGTGCTTGCACAGCATCAAGGCCTTTTTTCTAGTTCTGCTCCAGAAATGAGTCAACTGGGAGTGCACAAGTGCCTGGAAGGGGACAGAACAGGCCCAGCTGACCATAACTGACCAAGGGGATTATCCATACTGCATGACTACAGGAGTGAGCCCACTGTTGTGGTGTACTTGTTGTCTACAAAGGTGGCCTAAATTTGGGAGGAATACATTTGACTTTCTTTCTAGCAGCCCATGTGGTGCCACATTTGGCTGTTAGGATGAGAGCAGTGCTGGTAACAGGGAGGCTTTAGTTGTGTCCAAGCAATCAGACTTTTCTGTTGTTCATTCTCTACTAGTAACGGGAAGGTGGGGAGCACCCAGGGAGCAGGGAGGGGACACAGCCAAGACAGGTGACCCAAAGTGCCCAAAAAAGCCTATTTCATTCAGATCACACCATAAAAGGAGTGTGGTGGGGGCAGGAGAACTCAGCTCCAGGACACACGTGTTTTCGGGGTGGCTGTGAGCTGTGTGGCCAGAGCTGTGGGGTTCAGTGACAAACTGCACTGTGCATCAGCTGTTGTGTGTATTTTGCTACAATGTCCTCTTGTTGTTGTTGTTTCTCTCTCTGCTGTCCCAGTAAACTGTCCTTATCCCAGCCCATGAGGTTTAGGGTTTCTTTGGTGTCCTTTTCCCTTCCTTTCCCCCCATCCCCAATTCCCCCCCACCCCCACCCTCTTAGAGAGAGAGCAGCTGCGTGGTGCTTGGCTCTGGGCTGGGGTGAAACCATGAGAAAAGGTTTCAGCACAACACCCACACATCAAGGCAGCTCAGACATGATGGGTGGAGAACAGGCTGCAAGGAGAAGAATTTGGGCATTGCAGGGGCTGCCGTAGCAGCCAGAGGTGCTGAACAGGGATGTGGTCATGAGCACATTGGGCTGCACTGGGAGGAGTGTGGCTGCACAGTGAAGTGATTCAAGGAGTCAAGTGATTCAGCTGATGAAGATGCTTGTAAAGTGTTTATAAAAATAAAATAAATTAAAAAAAAGGAAAACTTTTGGTTGTTTGCAGAGAGACATGATGCAAAGAGAGCAGAGCTCGTCATTCCATAGTGTCAGGGTCACACAAGGCCTGGAGATACTGCATGAGGAATGGGATGACTGTGCCCATGTTATTACAGCTTAGACAAACCAGAAGGAACAAGGCCCACGCCTTTGAAATACCAACAGGGATGGTGACTGCACCACTTCCCTGGGCAGCCTGTTCCAATACTTGACTACCCTTTCAGGAAAGAAATTCTTCCTGATGTGAGAAATAAATGTCCCCTGGAACAATTTGAAACCATTTCCTCTCATCTCAACTCTGTTCCCCACAACTCTTTGGGCCCGGCCTTCAGCCAGTTTCTAACCCAGCACAGAGTATACCCATTGAATCCATTAGAGGCCAATTTCTCCAGCAGGATGCTGTGGGAGGCAGTGATGAAGGATTTACTGGAGTCCAGGTAGATCACATCCACAACCTTCCCCTCATCCACTAAGCAGGTCACCTTGTCATAGAAGGAGATCAGCTTCCTCAAGCACATTCTAAACCCATGCTAACCGGGCCTGATCACCTGAGTGTGCTGCATGTGCTGCATGATGGTACTCAAGATGATTAGTTCCATCCCCTTCCCCAGCACTGAGGTCAGGCTGACAGGCCTGTAGTTACCTGAGTCTTCCTTCTGTCCCTTCTTGCATATGGGTGTCACATGTGCCAGTTTCCAGTCAGGCAGAACCACCCTGGTCAGCCAGGACTGCTGGTAAATAAGGGAAAGTGGCTTGGGGAGCACTTCTGCCAGCTCCCTCAGTGCTTTCAGGTGTGTCCCATCTGGACTCATTGACTTGTGAGATCTAAGTGGGGTCTTACTTCCTGTCCCCATCTTTCCACTCTGGGGTCTGGGGATTAGGAAACAACTGGTCTTATTACTAAAGACTGAGGCAAAAAAGGCATGAAGTTCCTCAGCCTTTTCTTCATTCTCCATCACAGTGATTCCCCCCGGATCCAATAAAGGTGGGAGATTCTCCCTGTCCCTCCTTTTGTTATTAATGTAATTACAGAAAAGGATTACCAGGGAGCATCTCCCACCTTTAATGTAGGTCGCTAACAAAACGTGCAATGGCTGGAAAAGCTTCCTCGCCAGAAACCTCCCAAGGTAGCCCACTAGCAGCCTCAGTAATCATGGGGCTCAGTGCTTTCCTACTTAAGACTGTCTGATGTCATTTTGTGTCCCTTCTACTGTCCTCCTTCAGAAATGCTAATCATATATCAATAGTTCCTAAATAAATCTGTCAAGGCTGAATGATGTTCCTGGGCTGAAAGATCCCCAGGTAGCCCACACAGAGCCCTGGGAACCTTGGGGGGAAGGGCATTCCTAGCCGAGGGAATGGTCCTATAACACCAGACATCATGTTCTGGCTCTACCAGTGTCCACATTCAAAAATGCTAAGCTTCCAGCAATAGCTCCCAAACAGAAGGTTTGAGAACTGAAATAACTGGGGAGCCCTAAATTTCCCCTGGCAGGGGGATCAGCCCCAGTAACTTCTGGGCTCAGAGCTTCTGTGGCTGAGGGAATGGTCTGCAGAGTGCCTGGTGTCATTTTCGGGATCTACCCATGCCCAACTTCAAAAATGCCAAACGTCAAGAAAGAGCCCCCAAACAGAAGGTGTGAGGGCTGAAACATGCTTCTGGACTGAAACCTCCCCAGGTAGTAGACTAGCAGTGCAACTGACCTTGAGGTTCAGGGTATTTCTAGCCAAGGCAACGGTCCTAAGAGTGCCTGATGTCATTTTTCAATCTACCAGCAACAACCTCTAAAACTGCTAAACCTCCAGCAACAGGTCTCAAACAAAAGAAGTGAGGACTTGAAGATATTCCTGGCCTGAAACCTCTACAGGTATCCCACTAGCAGTCCCTGTATACCATTGGGCTCAGGGCATTTCTTCCAAGGAACTGGTCCAAGCTCTATCAGAGATAATATTCCCAATCTAAAAGCATCCAAATTTGAAACTGGTAAATGTCCAGTAATAACTCTAAACCAAACATGCAAATGCTGAAAACATTCCTGGCTTGAAACCTACCCAGATGGGACACTAGCAGCCCTGTTAACATTTCAGCTCAGGGCTTTCATGGTCAAGGGTATCATCCTAACAGTGCCTGCAGTCATTTTCAGGCTCTACCTGTGTCCATCTCCGAAACCTCTAATCATCCAGCAACAGCTGCCAAACAACAGTGCAAGAGCTTAAAGATGTTACTGCCCTGAAACCTGCTCAGGGAGTGGACAAGCAGCCCCAGCAACCTTTAGGATCAGGGCATTCCTAGTGGGAGGAATGGTTCTAACAGTGCCTGATGTTGTTTTCAGGCTCCAGCAGCGTCCAGATTTGAAACTTCTAAATGTCCAGCAATTGATCCTAAAGAAAAGAGGTGAGGGCTGAAAGAGGTTCCTGGCTTGAAATCTCCCTTGTTAGACCTCTAGCAGCCCCAGTAATCTTGGGGCTCAGCTTTCTCCTTACCAAGGTAATGTCCTAACAGTGCCTGACATCATTTTCAGGCTCTCCCAGCGTCCAACTTTGAAACTTCTCAAAGTCCAGCAAGAGCTGCCAAACAAAAAGGGTTGATGGCCAAAGAGGATCCTGACCTGAAATCTCCCTAGATAACCCACTGGCAGCATGAGTAGCTTCTAATCATCTCATCCCATTCCTAGCCAATGGAACAACCCTAATAGTGCCTGACGTCATCGCACGGCTCTGCAATCCTCCACCTTTGAAACTGCTGAACTGCATGAATAGTTCCAAAACAAGAGGTGCAAGGGTTGAAAGAAACTCCTGGCCTGAAACCTCCCCATGTAGAATACAAACAGGACCACTGACCTTGGCGCTCAGGGCTTTCATAGGCAAGGGAGAGGCCTTAAATGTGCCTGATGTAATTTTCAGACTCTATCAGTTTCCACCTCAAAACTGTTAAATGTAGAGCAATAGGTGTCAAGCTCAATGAGCGAGGACTGAAAAAGGTTTGTGGCATTAAACCTCCCCGGGTTGCGTCCTAGAAGAACCAGTAACCTTGGGGCTCAAGGCTTTCCTATCCAATGGGATGGTCCTAACTCTGCCTGACATCATTTTCCGGCTCTTAGCAGCATCAAGATTCAAAAATGCTAAATACCCATCAATAGCACCCAAACAAAAGTGTTGAGGGATGAAGGATCCTACTGGCCTGAAATCTCCCCAGGTTGCACACTCTGAGAACCATTATACTTGGGGCTCAGGGCTTTCCTAGCCAAGGGAACAGTCGTAACAGTGCCTGACGTCATTTTCCAGCTCTACAAGCACCCACTTTCAAAACTGATAAACGCCCAGCAACAGCTCCCAAACTAAAGGTATGAAGGCTGAAAAGCATTCCTGACCTCATATCTCCCATAATGTCACACTAGATACCAGTAACTATGGAACTCAGAGCACTCCTTTTAAGGGAACAGTCTTTACAGTGCCTGACATCACTTTCTGACTCTACCTGTGTTCTACTTCAACCCTGCTAAACATCCAGCAATAGCACCCAAAAAAAGGTGTGAGAACTAAAAGATGTTCCTGACCTAAAGACTCCCCAGGTAGTGCAGTACCAGCACCAGTAACCTTGAAGCTCAGGTTTTTCCATTCCAAGGGAACAGTCCTAACAATGTCTGACATCATTTACAGGTTATACAAGTGTCCAACTTGGAAACTGGTAAACACGCAGCAATAGCTCCCAAAGAAAAGGAGTGACAGCCTAAAGAGGTTCCTGGATGGAACCTCCCTAGGTAACCCACTAGCAGCACCTTAAGACTCAGAACATTCCTAGCCAATGGAACAACCCAAATAGTGCCTGATGTCATTGCATGACTCTACAGTCCTCCTCCTTGAAACTGCTAAACTGCACTACTAGTTCCAAAACAAAATGTACAAGGGAGGAAAGAAGTTAATGGCCTGAAACCTCCCCATGTAGACTGAAAAAAGGATCATGAATTTTGTGGCTAAGAGCTTCCAAGGGAGGCTGTACAAGCATCAAAATTCGACTATACTAAACATCCAGCAATAGCTCTCAAATAAAAGGGGCGAGGGTCAAAAGATATTCCTGGCCTTAAACCTCCTCAGGTATCTCACAAAACACCCCAAAACTAAACAGGTACTGAATACAAGAAGCCCAATCTCCCTGGGGTAGGCGTATGAGCATGTGAGGCTGAGGATCAAGGGGATTTCACAGAAGAACTGGTCACCAGCATTGCCCTTGCAGAGGGGGAGGGAAAATGTATTGGTTGTGAGCAGCACAGCATGGGACTTGAGGTCAGAGATGAGATCACAGAATGATCCCCATGAGGAGAGGAGGGAGCCTAGAAGAACTGGTCTTCTCCTCCTGAGCTGGGCCAGGATCCTGGGACAGTAGGAGCTCATGGCAACCCAGCAGAGCTACAGAGAGACAGCTCTGCCCAGGAGCAGCTCCTCTGCCAAGCACACAGGGCTGGGGACACTAACTGTTGAAGGTTCAGCACATTCCAAGCCAAGGGAACGACCATAATAGTGCCTGACAAGATTGTACAGCTCTGCAGTCCTCCACCTTTGAAACTGCTGAAATCCAGTAATAATTTAAAAACAAAAGGTGTAAGGGATGAAAGAGGTTTCTGGCCTAAACCCTCCCCAAGTAGACTGCAAACAGGACCACTGACCTTGGGGCTCAGGGCTTTCCTAGCCAAGGGAACAGTCATAACATTGCCTAATGTAATTTTCAAACTCTACCAGCACCCACTTTCAAAACTGATAAATGCCCAGCAATAGCTCCCCCAAAAAAAAGGTGTGAGAGCTGAAAGATGTTACTGGCCTGAAACCTCCCAGGGTAGCCCACTAGCAGACCAGGTTACCGCTGGGATCAGGGCATTCCTAGCCACAGGAATGGTCCTAAAATTGACTGACATCTTTTTCCAGCTCTACCAGCATCCACTTTTGACACTGCTAAATGTCCAGCAATAGCTCCCAAACAAAAGGACCAAGGGCCTAAAGAGGTTCCTGGCCTGAAACCTCCCCAGGTAACCCACTGCATGCTGCTGCATGAGGAACTTTAAGGCTCAGCCCATCCCTAGCCAAGGGAACAACCCTTATAGTGCTTGAACTCATTGCACAGCTCTACAGTCCTCCAACTTTGAAACCACCAAACTGCACCAATAGCTCAAATACAAAAGGTTCAAGGGCTGAAAGAAGTTCCTGGCCTGAAACGTCCCCATGTAGACTACAAACAGGACCACTAATTTTGGGGCTCAGGGCTTTCCCTTCCAAGGAAGGTCCTAACATTGCCTGACTTCATTTACATGCTCTACCATCATCTGCCTTCAAAGATGCTAAATATCCACCAATTGCACCTTAAAAAAAGTATGAGGACTGAAAGATGTTCCTCACATGATCCTCCTCAGGGACTGGACGAGAAGCACCAGTAACCTTGGGGCTCAGGGTGTTCCTTGCCAAGGGAAGGGTCCTAACATTGCCTGAAGTCATTTTCAGGCTCTACCAGTGTCCATCTAGGAAACTGCAAAATGTCCAGCAAAAGCTCCCAAGCAAAACATGCGAGGGCCAAAAGATGTTCCTGACTGTAAATCTCCTCAGGTATCCCATAAAACACCCCAAAACTAAACAGGTACTGAATAGAAGGAGGCCAGTCTCCCTGGGGTAGGCGTATGAGCATGTGAGGCTGAGGATCTGGGGGATTTCACAGAAGAACTGGTCACCAGCATTGTCCTTGCAGAGGGGGAGGGAACATGTACTGACCGTGAGCAGCACAGCATGGAGAAACCTGCTGCAGCTCCCCTGTGTCTGCCAAGGGCAGGAGGAGGAAGTGGGGAATGAAGCTGCCATGGGACATTCTCTGCCTCTTTGCATGAAGAACAAGGCAGTGAGAACTTGGGGCACTCTTCACTCAGCAAAACGTTCTCATTGCCAGCCCAAGGACTGCTTCTCCCTGTTCTATCAGACATTGGAAAGGTCCTTTTTAGGAGGTGCAATTCCTGCTGGCTGAGGGTGCCACTGGCTGTACTGGGCTCTAATGTGAGCTCTCCAGGGGTCAGTTTGTCCTTGCAGCAGCAGGTCTATCTTTTTTGATCTCTAGGATCTTGTCTGGATTGTGGTTTCCATTTCCCCCAGCTGCAGAGCAGAGCTTTGTATATTTGTTTTTCCTGATTTTGTTCTTGGTAAACCCTGAGAAATGCCCAAATGCTCATCTAAACCCTTTCCTTTCACAGGGGAAATGAGTCCCCTCCCTGTCTCTGCCTGGGGGTCCTGTCTCATGCAGAAAAAAGTAAAGGTGATTGTCTTGTCCAGCTCTGGTTTGACCAGGAGAAAAAACTCTGCTGGACAGAAGGATTTCTCCCCAGCTGAGGGAGGGAACATCAGAGATGAGATCATAGAATGATTCCCATGAGGCCTGAGACACCAGAAGGGAACCTATAAGAACTGGTCTTGTCCTGCTGAGCTGGGCTCCTGGGATTGAAGGAACTCATGGCAACCCAGCAGCTCTGCAGAGAGACAGCTCTGCCCAGGAGCAGCTCCTCTGCCAAGCACACAGGGCTGGGGACACTGCCTGTAGGCACCGAGGGGAGACCTGAGAGGCTGGGAGAGCTGATGGATGCTGAGAACTCACTGGAGGAGAAATCTCCACAGCACTCTGCCTGGTATGTCTGTGGGTGCAAGGCAATGCAGGTTCTGTTCCTGGAGGGATCTCCTAAAGCTGGGACATGGGACAGTGTGTGGGGTCTGTCAGGAGGACAGATTCTCTCTAGGACCAGAAAGTGCTGCCTGGAAGGGATGCCCTTCTGCCCCATCAGAGGGACAGGGCAGGACAGCTGTCTTCTCCTGGGCATGGCTGCAGAGGTGCCCAGGGCTGTCCTTGTGAGCAGGGTCCCTGCACCCCGGGGTCTGTGTGCTGGGGCAGGGACTCTGCTGCTGCCAGGGTCAGCACTCAGCCTGCCTGGTGGTCTTTCCACAGGGATATAGACAGCAGCTCTGGGTTAAAGCAGTGACCCAGGGAAGGGCAACGTAAGGTCCCTCTACTGTAAGAAAGTGCTGCCTGGGTCAGCTTTGCTCCCAGCCAGACTGATCCTTGAGAAATGCCAAAGAGAATATTTCTCCAAAGGCAGAGTCTTTGCTTTGACTTTTCCTCTCCTGTGGGCTGTGCTGAGTGTGGTAGATGAGAACTTATTTCTCCCCTTGAGAATATGCAGTGAAAACTTGATTCTCATGAAGATGTTTGCGCCTGGGCTGAGCCCTGCACATACAGAGGTTCCCTGGGGCAGTGCCCTGATGCCAGGAGGGCTCTGCAGAGCAGAGCTGAGCGCAGGGCAGGTTGGATGAGGTCTGTGAGCACAGAGCAGGAGGTGAGATGGGCAAAAAAGAGGCATCTGCAGGGACAGCTCCAGGCAGCAGAGACATTGTCAGGGAGGGAGAAGGAGCTGCTCCCAGTAATGCCCTGGCAGTGGGGATTTGAGACGTCCCTGACATCCCCAGCAGTGCTGAAACTTTCCTACAGCAACCACCAGGTTTCTGCCACACAGCATAGAGTCAGCACCCAGATTTCCAGTGTTTCAGGCTGAGTTTTCTCCTTGGCAACATAACCCACATGAGGAGAAACCCCTGAGTGCCTGTCTGTCTATCCCCATCCTTCCAGCCTTGACTAGAACATTTCTCAATATTTACCCTCCTGTCCTTGCTGTCTGTGTCCCAGCATTACCTGGAGATCTGGTGGGGCTGCCACTGGGCTGACCCTCACTTCAGGACCCCCATTTCTAGGACTGCGGACTTCCAGGGGGCTCCTGCTGGGCTGCAGCTGCCTCTCACAATGGCACCGCTCTCCCAGGGACTCTTGTGCCCCAGAGAGGAGCCCCATGCGGGAGACATCTCGGCACAGAGGCCGTGGCAATGCCACTCATCACCTGTGTGTGGGCAGCTGCACTGAGCCCTGTGTGTCCCTGGCTGGGAGGGGGCAGCTGAGATCCTCCTTGGGTGGGATGAGACCGCAGCAGGGCTTTGGAGCTCTGCCCTGTGAGACTGGATTCCTCAGCTCTCAGTCAGGAGAAAACCAAAGCTCCAAAGCTCTACTCTGCCCTCGGGTGAAATTGGAGTGACAGTGCTGAAAAGCTCATTCCTATCCACAGGGGATTTAGTCTGAGATCACACCATCCTTCTATTTACTGACTGCTGCCAGGCAGGACCGAGTTCTCCAGAGCCACAACTGACCCTCCTCCCAGCAGTGGCAGGATCAAGCCAGCACAAGGCAGAGCTCCCAAAAGGGACCTGACAAAAGTCTTTCTGAATCCAGAGAGTCAATGTGAATTGGAAACTGTTTTGCTCAAATAATTGTTCCCTAACTTCTCACTACCTTTTCCTCCTCTGACAGGACTCCACACTGGACCCCAGCAGATGTCCAACAGCAGCTCCATCAGCCAGTTCCTCCTCCTGCCCTTTGCAGACACACGGGAGATGCAGCTCCTGCACTTCTGCCTCTTCCTGGGCATCTACCTGGCTGCTCTCCTGGGCAACGGCCTCATCGTCATCACCATAGCCTGTGACCACCACCTCCACACCCCCATGTACTTCTTCCTCCTCAACCTCTCTGTTCTTGACTTTAGCTGCATCTCCACCACTGTTCCCAAATCCATGGCCAATTCACACAGGATGTCTGGCTCAACTCTTTTTCTTTATGTTTTTTTTTCTCAACAGAGTACTGTCTTCTCACTGTCATGGCCTATGACCGCTACGTTGCCATCTGCCACCCCCTGCACTA
>MU065950.1:0-12727 GCA_013372525.1 Fulica atra
AGCTCCCTCAGCCTTTCCTCCCAGGGGAGATGCTCCAGGCCCTTAAGTCACCTTCGAAGGGGAGCGGGGTATGGGGAAGGGAAGGGTGTGGGATGTCCCGCTGGCAGGGAGCGCTGCGCTCTGCGTCCTCTGCGGGTCTCCTCTCTGACCCTGCTGCTCCCCTTGTTTTCCAGGCGAAGACGAGAAACTTGCTGCTTCTTTGCTAGATGGGAAGTTCCCCCGGAGCACATCCATGCAGGACACCGTGAGGGAAGGGCACGGGATCCCACCGCCACCTCAGACAGCCCCGCCCCCGCCGCCTTCTCCATACTACTTCGACACAGGGCCCCCTCCATCCTTCTCGCCACCCCCACCCCCGGGAAGAGCTTACGACACCATAAGGTCCAGCTTTAAGCCGAGCCTGGAGGCGAAGCTCCACGGCCTCCCGCAAGTCATTAGCGCAGCTGAGATGTATGATCAGAGCAGGACTTCCATCCCCTACCCTGAGAGGCAGAAGAGGGCCCGCTCCATGATAATCCTGCAGGATTCCTCCCATCTCCCCGTGGAGCCGACGGAGATCCCCCGGCCTGGCCCGTCAGCCACCCCTCCGGAGAAGCTGAAGAGGAAGGGGAGGGTGATCGACAACCCCTACGCCAACATGGGTCAGTTCAACGTCAGCCTCTTCGCTCCCACCAAGCCGCAGAGGAAGAAGAGTCCCCTCGTCAAGCAGCTGCAGGTGGAGGATGCTCAGGAGCGAGCGGCGCTGTCCATCACCGGCGGCTTTACCAGGGAGCCCTCTCCCACCCGCAGGAGCCATCGCCTGAGCGGGGTGGACTACCAGCACCACCCCAGCATCGCCCAGGTGGAAGCCACGAGCATCCCCTTCGCCACCGCCATCGCCGGGGTCATGAAGGACAGAGACCGTCGTCTGGATGAGAGGCGGAAATCCACTGTCTTCCTCTCGGTCGGGGCCATCGAAGGCAGCCCCCCCAGCAGCGACATGCCATCCCTGCAGCAGTCCAGGTCTATCGACGAGCGGTTGTTAGGAAGCCGAGATGTGCTGCTGCCTTCCCCCGTCTCAGCTTTAAAGCCATTAATTAGCAGCTCATCCTCAACCTTCATCCACCCCCTCACAGGAAAGCCCTTGGATCCCAACTCGCCTCTGGCGCTTGCGCTGGCCGCAAGGGAACGGGCCCTCTCCACCCAAGTCTCATCCCGGTCGCCCACCCCGATCCACAGCCCGGACTCAGAGAGAGCAGCACCCCTGTTCGTGGACATCCAAACCAAAGAACCAGAGAGGGGGGAGTTGGAGAGCTTGGTGTCCCCTGCCTACTCACCCGGAGGCAAAGGGGCCATCGGGACAGACTCTGGGACTTTGGCCCCTACCAAGAGCCAGTGGGGGACCCCGTCCACACTGCGGAAGGAAACGGAGGCGCGAGCGGAAACACCCGGCAAGGAGGAGAAGAAACAGGAAGACAAGAAGTCCATGATCATCAGCATAGTGGATACATCGCAGCAGAAGACCGCTGGCCTCATCATGGTTCACGCCACAAGCAACGGCCAAGACGAGATCGGACTTGAGATCAAAGAGGAGCAACCGGCTGTCGCCGAAGCCTGCGCAGAGCCGGCCGAGTCGCCCAAGGCAGAGCCCCAGCCCAGCCCCGTGGGGAAGCCCCCAGTGAGCCCGGCCTCTGACAAGACGCTGGGACAAGGCAGTTCGGAGGAGGAGGTGGAGCCCTACACGGTCACCCTCCCGCCCGCTCAGTTGTCCTCGAGTGACGAAGAGACCAGGGAGGAGCTGGCCAAGATCGGGCTGGTGCCTCCACCAGATGAGTTTGCGAACGGGGTACTGGTCACCACCCCTGGCACACCGGTCAGCCACCTGGCTACGCCTAGCACGCCATCCATACCAGCGGCAGCAGTAGCACCTTCTACCACTGGCGGAACACCCTCAGGGAAGCCCTCTGATGCCCCCATAGCCCCGGAGTCCGCCGCGGACTCGGGAGTGGAAGAGGTGGACACCAGAAGTTCAAGTGACCATCACCTGGAGACCACAAGCACCATCTCGACGGTCTCCAGCATGTCTACGTTGTCCTCAGAGAGCGGGGAGCCCACTGACACATACACTTCCTTTGCGGATGGACAAACTTTTATACTCGAGAAGCCACCAGTGCCTCCAAAGCCAAAACTCAAGTCCCAGCTCAGCAAGGGGCCAGTTACTTTCAGGGACCCACTTTTGAAGCAGTCTTCGGACAGCGAGCTCATCTCCCAGCAACATGCGGCCACGCTGGCGTCTGCCAGCATTGGCCGGCCACGCTACCTCTTTCAGAGAAGGTCCAAGCTATGGGGGGACCCCATGGAGAGCAGGCCCATCCATGGGGCTGACGATGACAAGCCAACTGTGATCAGTGAGCTAAGTTCCCGGCTACAGCAGCTGAATAAGGACACACGGTCACTGGGGGAGGAACCGGCCGGGTCCACGTTAGACCCCGGGAAGAAGTCGCCAGTGGTCGCGGCACGGTAAGGTGCTGCTGGGGCGGGGGCGGCCGCGGGGTTCAGGCGCCGGGGAGGAGGGGGGGACAGCGTGGGAGCGTGCGGGGTGGTGGTCCTGGGTGTGCTTGGAGGGGCCTTCCGGAGACGCCGAGCGGTGCGGGGGGAGGCAGAGCTGAGTGGGGGGAGGCAGCGCCGAGCCGTGCGGCCCCCAGGTCGGCGGGGGTCGGTCACGGCTGCGCTGGCACCGCGTAGCGAGCTCGCACTGTCGCTTCCTCCTGCTTTCCCCTTCCAAACTGCTGCCTGTCGTTCCGTGTCCCCCTGTGTCCTGGTGCCCCCGTTCCGCTGCCCCCGTCGGGCCCGGGTTCCGCTCCCGCCTGTCCTCTCCTCAGCAGTTAATAACCATGTGTGTCTCTCCAGTGCTGCTCACCCCAAAGGACCCCCCAGTGTTGTCACACCTCGTGTGTAGAGCCCTGGTGGGTGGCTGCAGAGCAGGACCTGTCCCCAGGGTGGGCTGTTGGCCATAGGACACAGCAGCACCCTGAGTGCTGCTCGCTGAGCTCAGCTCAGCGCCGGTTCTGCCGCATCTGTCTCTGCAGGGCGGTGTTTGGGCAGGGGGCAGGGGGTGCAGCGCGTGGCCCCGGGCAGGGCGGTGTGCTCAGGCGTCACAGCCGCCGGGTCCTGCCGAGCGCGGCGCTGGGCACACACGGGTCTCCGTGCCGGCAGGACGGTGGGTTGGCCGCTGGCTCAGCGGTGCCTGGGCACGGCGGTCGAGCCTCTCGGCCCCTGTTCTCCCCCCTCCACACACAGCCCCCTGCAGAGCCTGGTCAGCCCCGGGGATGTCACAGCAGAGGGACCCCAGGATGCACAGGAGCTGTACTGGGGTGTCCTCGTCCCTCACGCGCTCAGGAGACGCCAATTCTCTCTCCGAGGCTGGAGCTGTGACCGTCACGGTCCCCTGGCTGTGTCCCTCTCCTGCCTGGTGTGTCCTCAGTGCCAGGCCACCCACTGACCTGCTGGCACCCAGCACTGCTCCAGCCAGGGGCCCTTTCGCCCCGACATCCCCATCCAACTGTCAAACTCCACCAGAAAACTCCCACCTAGAGCTCAGGGTCTGAAAGGTGCTGAAATAGCAGCAAGGGCCCCAAAATCTCTGGCCTGGCTTTGCGCTTTCGGGGTGCAGCCACCCAACACCTCCTGCTGTAGCAAAGCCACGGGCAGTGGGTCCCACTGGCGTCACCCGTGGGGGGCTGCTGGGGGTCAGCAAGGTGCCGGTTCAGCCCGGAGCTCCGAGCTAAGGGGACCCTTTCCCTCCGTGGGGGAAGGTTTTTCTAGCCAGAGCATCACAGCAACGAGTCCCCGTGGTGCCAGCGGAGCTGGTGACACTCCAGGAGGTGGCACAGGGCACAGAGTGTCCAGGCAGTGTCTGTGCAGCCCCGTCCCTGCGGTGCCGGCACTGGTGGTACCAGCCTGGCTGCACCGGTGACCCCCACGCTCGGTGGGTGCCAAACGTGCAGCTCCGACCCCGGCATGGAGTGACGTCTGTCCCTCGCCGTGCCACGTGGCTCTGTGTCCCTGGAGAGGTGCTGAGTCCCTCAGCAGAGATGCTGGAGTGTCCCAGGCGGCCCCTCCCCCTGCTCTGCCCTCGGGCCCGGCGCTGAACGCTCCTGAGCCGAACCAAACCACCTTTGGGGACCCTGGTGACATCAGCGGCGCCTCCCGGCCGCAAGAAGCGCTGACTCTGCGTGTCCTCAGCAACGCTGGCGAGCCCGGGCAGCGCCAGCCACGGTGTCACTGGGTGCAGCACCTCAGGCAGCTGCCTTGTGCCAGGCTTTGCCCCTCGGCTCAGACCCCTCTGGGGCACGGCTGCCCCCCGAAGTGGGTCGGCTGCCCTCAGCCCCTGCTGCCCCCCCGAGCCAGCAGCCAAAACCTCTCCGTGGTGCCAGGGCACCCCGGCTGCCTGTCCTGCTGTCCTTCCCTGCCCACCCCCTGTCCATCCAGGTGCCCTACAGCTGCTCTGCCGATGCTCAGGCAGCCCCCCAGCAGCGAGGTGCAGGTCCCCCCCTCTTTCCAGGGGGTGCCCCTTGTCCATCCTCTCTGGTAACTCCTCCTGTCCTTGACGCCCCCAGGACTGGCGCCGCTTCCCCTTGAGCCCCTCGTGCTTCCCTGGCCCATCGCTCCCAGGAGCAGCAGACCCTTTCCAAGCTCCCAGCCCGTGACAGGACATCACCCTCCACAGAGACCCGTCCTGCTGCTCTCCTTGCCCGCCCCGGCGCCGGGCGGTGGGCGCTGCTGGTTCCCTGGCAGAGATCCCCGTTCTCAGGCCTTTCGCCTCCGAAATACTGATGCTCCCAGTCGATGTCAGAGAGCTGAAATCCTCCCCAGGACAGGGGCTGTAAATAGAATCTTCCCTGATGCCAGACACCCCCCTCACAGTGGAGATTCCTTCATTCCCCTCATGAAACTGCTGTAAATTCAGAACAGGAAGGGCAGGTAGATGAGCTCAGCCTGTTTTGGGAGGCGTTTCCCAGCCCCTGTGCTGAGAATGATGGTTTTGCTGAACCCTCCTGCCCCAGCCAGCCCTGAACCCAGCAGTGCTGCCCAGGAGGAGTGTGGTGGCACAGCCAGACCCCACCAGCTCTTGAGCATCACCTGCAGGGTGCTGCACCCCTCCATATGGGCTCCCCAAAAGCTGCAGCCAGAGCCAGAGCGCTTGGGGAACCAGAGTGCTGTGGGCTGCCCTGTGCTGCAGCTGCTTCAGGCATTCTGGCATTGAGCTCTGCTCCTGAGAGGGTCAAGAGCCAAGTCAAAGCTCTGAGAGCCACGGGACGCGGGGACAGCGAGGTGCCCTTGTGGGAGCCGTGCTGGGCTGCCCCACGTTCCTGTGGGGGCTGCTGGAGCAGGCAGAGCAGCTGCCTTGTGTGGGACCCAGGGGCCATGGGCAGCCTCTGCTCAGTGTCTGTGGGGACAGGACAAGGGGCGATGGGCTCAAGCTGGAGCACAGGGAGTTCCCCCCAATGTGGGGAAGAACTTCTTGCCAGTGAGGGTGAGGGAGCCCTGGGACAGGCTGCCCAGGGGGTGTGGAGTCTCCTTCTCTGGAGAGATCCCAGCCCCTGTCCTAGGGACCCTGCTTGGGCAGGGGGTGGGACCCCATGGGCTCTGGGGGGCCCTTCCCACCCCTGGGACTCAGTGCTTCCTGCCATGGCAGCTCCCGCTGCTGGAGGCTCTTCCCAAGCACGTTCAGTCCTGAATTTACAGCAGTTCCATCCGACATCCCTGCACGTGGCGAGGGCAGCTCAGGCCCCGCGCGTCCCTCTTGCAGAGCTCTGGGAGGGTCCCACCTGGGGACCCCAGGAACAGCAGACACAACCTGCTTCCCCCCCCCCACCTCACGCTGGCCACATCTCCTTCCACCACGCTCGTCACGGGAGGATGTTTGACCAGAGGGACTGAGAAAGAAGCCAAGAAACGCTGAGAAAGAGAACGTGAGGTCAGAGCTCAGGCAGCTGATAAGGATGCTCTGCGTCCCCTCCGCCCTCACCGCGCCGCCGGCCCCCTGCCCGGGGCTGAGCGTGGCTGGGGCAGCTGGCTGTGCCCGAGCACGTGGCCAAGATGTGGCCATCAGCCTCCCTGAGACACCCTAGTCTGGTGGTGACAGTGACAGCACAGTGACAGCCTCCACTGGCCCTGGCCCTGGGGATGGGTTGGGGACACACGACCTTCGCCCTGCCAGGAGCCGCCTGGGCCGTGCCGCTGGCGTAGCTCATCCCTGACGGCTGAGCTGAGGCCGGGAGCAGCTCATTTCACACTCAGCGTGGAGGGGGATCCCTGAGGGGCCGGGAGCCGTCACCAAGCTGCACAGTGACCAGACCTCTTGGCGTGACCGGACAGGGCTCGCGCGGGGGCCGGGGGCAGCGTGAGGACCCCGCGGCTCGGAGCCGGGATGGATTGGCGGTGTGTGACACCCGTGACCCCAATAAAGCTGACGCTGACCCCCCAGAGGTGTTTGTTTCTGATTGGGGCCCGGTGGGTGCCCGCGGAAGAGCCGCCGCGGTGCCGGCGGCCCGGGTCCCGCGCTTCAGGGTGACCCACACGGTCCGTGTGCGGCGTTGAGGTGGTGGTGTCGTTTAGTGTCCCCTTGTCCTGTGACCAGCCGTGGCCACCCACCCCCAGGCCTGTGTGGCTCCTCACTGCACAGAGCCCCCTGCCACCTTGGCCCCCCACCTTGGCCCCCCACCTCCGGTGCGGCGCCGATCGGCCGGTGCGGCGCTCATGGCTCCGGGGGCCGGAGCATCCCGATGCCTCAGCACAGCGGGTGCAGCCCAGAGCCCGGGTTAGCAGAGGGGTTTGTCTGTCTGTCTGTCTGTCTGTCTGCTTGCTCGTGTCCCTTGACGCAGCATCCGGCCGTGCCAAAGGTCTCGCGTGGCGCAGAATGTTGGATGCAAAACTGAGTTTTCCAGGTGCTGTTCTGGAGTCCCACGGCCTGCTTTGTGTTCCTACAGATCTGAAAGAGGGAGAGAAGAGAAATAAGCCCCTTTAGGCATTTAGCTCCTGGGGTAAAGCCACCTCTTTCTCTCTAAACCCATCGATTAACTCGGTTTCAGCTCGGTGGTGTGACGCTCCTGGTGCACAAGCTTCCAGCCGCTGCAGATCCAGCCCCCTGTTTCCTTGTAGGCTCAGTGTCTCCATGGTGCCCGAGCTCCCAGGGAGAGCTGATGGAAAGCTGGGGATGGGCACTGGAGAGGGAGGATATTAATGGAGCAGGAGCTGCTGCCCTGGGTGGGGAGGAGGTGGCTGGGCTCAGGGCAGGGTGCCGGCAGCGGCCCTCAGCCTCGGGGTGCCGGGAGAGGCTGGAGCCCCTTGGCAGCATCCTTCAGCGACATCGGGCAGGGCAGCCCCACAGCCCGGCCAGGAGCTGTTCACAGCCCTCAGCCTGTGGCACTGGGCAGTATGCTGCTCCGTGAGCCCCCCCCAGCCCCCTGGGCATCCCCCCCCCAGCCTTTCCTCACGTGTCGGCTGCAGCCGCCGGAGAGGAACCCGCAGCCCCGTGCCGGAGTCTTGGCCGGTGTCCAGCCGCTTCCCGCAGCAGCCAGGCTCCAGCTGCTTCACGCAGCTCTGCGACTGCCCAGACCCGTCCCCCGTGCCGTGGGCCCCCTTCCCGCGGGAGGAGGGGGCGGCCTTGGCTCGTGGGGCGCACTGCGGCGGCGGCTCAGCACTGCGGCGGCGGCTCAGCACTGCGGCGGGGCCACGGCTCTGCGGTGGGGCCACAGCATCACAGCAGGGCCACAGCAACATGGCAGGGCCATGGCATTATAGCAGGGGCTCAGCACTGCGGTAGGGCCATGGCACTGCAGCGGGGGCTCAGCATTATGGCAGGGCCATGGCACTGTGGTGGGGCCACGGCATCCTGGCAGGGCTGTGACAGAGGCTCAGCATTGCAGCAGGGCCACGGCTCTGTGGTGGGGCCATGGCATCATGGCAGGGCCATGGCACTGCACTGGGAGCTCAGCCCTGAGGCACGGCCATGGCACTGTGGTGGGGGCTCCCGGGCAGCTGTGGGGGGCTGGCCATGGGTTCTGCTGCCAGCGCAGGGCAGTGTGCCAGAGGATGCTCTTCCCTCTGCGCTGCCAGGGCATTTCCCAGCGTTCAGGGCAGGATGTCTGGCTGAGGATGGGGCCCTCCTGAGCCACCCCCGCGGCTCTGCCACATGGATGTGGCGCTGGGGGCAGCGAGGGGGTGGGCAGAGAGGGGGTGGGCAGCGGGGGGGTGGGCAGCAAGGGCTGTGTCGAGAGAGATGGGTGTGTGGAGAAGGATGAGGTTCTAGAGGGAGCTGTGAAAGTGGCCTAGAGCCGAGCCAACGGCAGGGCCAGGCTCAGCTCGGCCCTGGGCGCCCCCGGACTGCCGCCGGCTCAGCGCTCCGGCCTGGTTTGGCCGTGTCCCAGCACTGCCTACAAGGAGACAGGGGCTCCGTGGGCAGCCAGCCTCCGCATGTGTCCGTGTCGCAGCACGCAGAGCCGGCTTCACCTCATCGCCTGGTCACTCACATGCCCCGATCACAGCTCATCCGCCCATCCCGCCCCGCGGCCCCGCCTCATGCTTGTCCAGAGCGAGACTTGGGAAGAGCAGTGAGGGGGTGTCCAGGCCAGAGCAGCTCCGGGCCCACCGAGGCCGTGCCGGAGCCGACGCGGCCCCGGGGAAGCGGCAGCTCGGGCCCGCAGGGACTCGATGCCGAGTCTCACGCCAGGAGGGTCTCGGGGGGCGGTTGCTTTGTCAGCTGAGTGCGGGAGAAGCACCATCAGGGCGGCTCCTCCAGCACTTCAGCAGAGTGGAGGTCACAGAGACAAGGGGCTTTTCCTCCTCTTTGGGGAAGCATGAAGGGACCTGGTCGAATTTTGGCAGGAAAGGGGCCCCAAGGAAGAGGCCTGCCAGGCCCGGAGCGGTCCTGTGCCCGGCCGCCATGACAAGGCCTCGGGCAGAGCCCGGCCTGGAGAGTCCCAGGGCAGCACACTGGGAGAGTCTCCTACAGACACTGGCCCTACAGCAGAGGACAGAGGGGGTTGCTGCCCCATGAGATGTGGTGTTCAGGTGTGAGGCTGCCTGGTGTGACCGTTCCCTGGCGCCCCGGCTCGCTCCCAGCTCTCTGCCGCACAGCGGAGCAAGGACAGGCGAGAGCTGGAGGCTGGAAGATGCTCAGTCCAGGTACCGCTCCATCTGCAAACTGCCCCAGGAAAACCCAGGGCTCTGACCCTCAGAACTGCCCCAGGAGAACCATAGCTGGAGGCTCAGACCCTCCCGTGAGAGGGAGACGGTTCAGAGTGTGGTCAGAGCTCCTCTGGCTCTCTGGCATCACTCCCCGAGCGCAGCAGGTTGGTCCCCACGACACAGCCAGGATGCTGTGCCTGCTGGTCCTGGGGAGAACCCCTGGGGCTCCCTTCCCTCTGCCAGAGCAGGGATGGGAACCCCTGGGGCTCCCTTCCCTCTGCCAGAACAGGGATGGGAACCCCTGGGGCTCCCTTCCCTCTGCCAGAACAGGGATGGGAACCCCTGGGGCTCCCTTCCCTCTGCCAGAACAGGGATGGGAACCCCTGGGGCTCCCTTCCCTCTGCCAGAGCAGGGATGGAAGCGTGGTTGCTCGATGTCTGTAGGCACCGAGCTGCTGCTGGACATGCTGCAGGTCAGGGAGATGAGGAGTGGGTGCCAGGACGAGGGGTCCACACTGGGTGGGACTGGGCCTCTTGCGCCCTCCCTGTAGCTGCAGCTGAGGGTTTTGGGGATGCCTGAAGTGTGAGAAGCCCATCAGAGTGGCCCAGCTCCCTGGCTCAAGGTCTCCCAAGGCACATCCATGTCCCTCTGCTTGCCCAAGAGCCGCCACTGAGCTCTCCCTGCCAGGGAAGGGGGTGGCTGCCCCCGTTGCCCCCCAAGGATCGCCCCTTTCCCTGCCAGCCCGGGGAAGGGCCTTGGCACGGCGCAGGACAGCCAGGGCTCCAGGCAGCCTTTGGGAGGGTGGGACGGTCCTTTGGGGAGCCCAACGCTCCTGCCAGGCCCCAGGGACACTCCAGTGACCCGTCGCTGGTCTCACAGGCAGGAGAGCGCAGCCCTTACCGAGCCCGTGGGGGACGCCAGGACGTTGCACTGCATTCGCCGCTCGCTCTTCTTGCTGTGGGGTGGTTCTCTCCTGCCTGTGTTGTTTCCCTCCCCTCCCCCTTCTTCCTCCCCCAGTCTCCATCCCGTCCCTCCCCATCCCTTCCCCCCCCTCTCCCCCAGCCCTCACAAGTGGCTCTGTGGAACCCTCCAGGCTTTGGCTGTCGAGTCCATGCGGTTGTGAGTGTCCCATTGCCTGTACCCAGCACCCAGACGGAGCCTCAGCCCCTGTGGGACGCCCCGACCTTCCCCAGCCCCCCGAGCCGCGTGCGGGCCGTTCCCTGGCTCCCCCCCACCCCGGGTCCCCCCTTTCCCAGAGCTGCCCGGGGCTCGGCCCGTGCCGCGGGCCCCGCCGTGCGCTGGGGCTGTGGGACGGCGGCGGTGGCTGCTCCCGGCCGCGCCGGAGTAACACTCTCTCTCATTGCCTCTCTTCCTGCTCTCCATCTGCATGTCCGCGCTGCTCTGTCTAGAACCGCCTCTGGCCTCCGGAGGGTGGGCGAGTTGTGTAAGTGAGCATGTTCCCATCCCACAGCCACCTCACCTCGTCTCCCACCCCCCCCCGCCCCCAACACCCCCCTGCCCGGGGCGGCCCCGCTCCCCGCTCGCCCCGGCTGGCTGGGAACGGGCAGCGGCGCGTCCTCCGGCTCCTGAGTGTCCCCCACCCGCCCCGTGTCCCCCGTAGCATGTCCGTGTCCCTGTGCTGTGACGTCGTGTGCTGTGGCTCCCGGTGGCGACCGAGGAAATTCCCTGGGGTGCCCGTGGGGTTCCTGACGTGGCCCCGGGACCCCCATCACGGCTGCCTGGGGGGCATTTAGGGAGGGCAGAGCCCCCTTGGCACAGCTCAGCCCCGTGGGGAGGGACCCCAGCAAGGGTGGGGAGACCCCAGCAAGGGTGGGGAGGGACCCCAGCAAGGGTGGGGAGACCTCAGCAAGGGTGGGGAGACCTCGGCAAGGGTGGGGAGACCTTGGCAAGGGTGGGGAGGGACCCCAGGAAGGGTGGGGAGACCCTAGCAAGGGTGGGGAGACCCCAGCAAGGGTGAGGAGACCCCAGCAAGGGTGGGGAGACCTTGGCAAGGGTGGGAGACCCCAGCAAGGGTGGGGAGACCCCAGCAAGGGTGCCACCCCAGAAGGCACCATCCCCTTCCTGAGCCCCAGAAGCTGCCCCTGTGCAGTGGATGTGGAAGGTCCCCCTGTCCCCACAGGTCCCTGGCTTCCCACTCCTGGGTGTCCCTTGGTCATCTGGAGCAAAAGCCCCGTGGGGCAGAGGCAGCATCGTGCTGCCCCAAGTTGGGGTGGCCGTCCCAGGTGGGTGGGTGGTGGGGAAGGGGCCAGCAGGGCCAGTGCCACCCTCTGGCTGGTGCCACCCGTCCTGGTGACCCACTCCCAGTGTCCCCAGGGAAGTCACTGTTGGGACAAACTCCAGCCATAGAGCAGTGTTTGCCTGAGACAGCTGTAGGGAAATCCTGGATCAGAGAAACACCCAACACCCCCCTCCCTGCTCCCAAACCAGCTCCTCACCGCTGCTCCTGGGCCACATCCCCAGCGGGTCCCCGTGTCCTTGCAGAGTTACTCCCTGGCCACCTCCCCTGAGCTGCTCCCAGAGCTGCTGGAACCCCTTCTCAGAGGAGCTGTTCCCCAAGGAGTGAGACCCCAGGAGACCCTGTTCTGCCCACATGAGCTCCCTGGGTTTAGGGGCTGGAGATGGGCTGAGGGGCAGGAGATGGGCTGAGGGGCAGGAGATGACCCGAGGGGCAGGAGATGGGCTGAGGGGCTGGAGATGGGCTGAGGGGCAGGAGATGGGCTGAGGGGCTGGAGATGGGCTGAGGGGCAGGAGATGGGCTGAGGGGCAGGAGATGACCCCAGGGGCTGGAGATGGGCTGAGGGGCTGGAGATGACCACAGGGGCTGGAGATGGCTCGAGGGGTGGGCTGGGGTGGGTGGGAGCTGTGGGACGTGCCCCTGCTCTGGGTACCCAGGTGAATTTCCCCAGTGTGCATGGCCAGCTGTGTGGTCTTGGTCGTGCTGCTTCTGTGTCTGTCTGTGTGTCTGTCTGTCTGTCCTGGTTGGGTTTATTTGACCCGTAGTGTGTTTGAAACCAGCTCCCTCCATCTGTGTCACCTCCACGCGTGCCCGGAGCCCCCGCAGAGCTCGGGGGGGCTCCAGTTTGATTCCCCTTGTCCTGCTCTGCCACTCCCGAGGCCGCATCCCCCTTCCCAGCACCCAGCTGGACTGGGCCAGGCCCGGGGAGCAGGATGGCAGCGCTGGGAGCCTCCTCCTGCCGGATGCCTCCGCGGCGCTGGGGGTGGCTGCCACCGCTGCCCGGACAGCCGCCGGGATGCCTGTCCTGGGATCAGCCCTGTCCTGGGATCAGCTCTGCCCTGGGATCAGCCCAGCCCTGGGATCAGCTCTGTCCTGGGATCAGCTCTACCCTGGGATCAGCCCTGCCCTGGGATCAGCCCTGTCCTGGGATCAGCTCTGTCCTGGGATCAGCCCTGCCCTGGGATCAGCTCTGTCCTGGGATCAGCCCTGCCCCGGGATCAGCCCAGCCCTGGGATCCAGCTCTGTCCCGGGATCAGCTCTGCCCTGGGATCAGCCCTGCCCTGGGATCAGCTCTGCCCC
>MU065950.1:20231-33762 GCA_013372525.1 Fulica atra
CCCTGATGCTGGTGGAACCCCTGATGCTGGTGGAGTCCCTGATGCTGGTGGAGTCCCTGATGCTGGTGGAGTCCCTGTGTTGCCTTCAGGAGGGACAGTACCTGTGGCACAGTTAATCCCACTCATCTCCATCAGTTCTGCAGGAATTCTCTCTCCACATCCTTTGTCTTTTCTTCTGTGAAGGAGAAGAACTAGGAAGAGCCAGATTTGTCTGCCCTGAGGAAGGTGCTGCTGGTGGGAGAGGCCAGAGCCAGCAGGGGATCCACTGGGCTCCAGTAAAATACCCCATTCTCAGGGGGTCTCCGGCGATGCCGCACGCGCTGCTGGGCACCCCGGGGCAAAGCTCACCCTCCCTTCGGGCTCCTTTACCAAGAGCCAGGAGGAGATTCCTTGCTGAAAGTCAGGGAAGAGCAGTGGGCTGCCAAGGGGGAGCACATCCCGCTCCGTGTGGCACCTCGCTCTGCTGCCGGTGCCGGGCACGCGGTTGGAGCGGGGGCTGCGGTGCTCGTCGTGGTGCTCGGCAACGGCTCCAGGAAGGGAAGGGAAGGACTTGGCTTTCCTGGCTCCTTCGTGGCCAGGCTCTGCTTGGCCCCCTGGCCCATGGGGCTGCCATGGGCTGGTTCCCTTCCAGCCCCCCTTCACCTCTGAACCGAGTCCGGGGTTGATGGGAGCGTCCAGCTTGTGCCATTTACAGCCCGTTTGGCCGTTGTGCCCTTGCGGGGTGACACGTGGCCCAGGTACTTGGTGGTGTGGGAGCCATCCAGGGGGAGTTCCCGTTCCTTCCTGTGCTCCCCCCTTTTCCCACCCTCTTCAGGGATGGGAAGTTGTAGGAGACAAAATCCCTTTGAAGGGGGATCTGTGGAGGCAGCGTGTGGTCCCTGCGTCTCTGTTCCAGGCAGGAAAGCTCAGAGGTCCCAGTGGGATCCCAAGTGAGGAGAGGGAGGCCCTGGAGCAGAGCCCAGCCACGGGCACGGCCAGCGCCGCGCTGTGCCGGAGCCTTTGGGTGTGCCGAGCGCTGGCAGAGCATCCCAGGAGCAGCCTCGGGCCTCGCCCGTCGCTCGGTGAGGGTTGAGCAGCACGGGGCTGGGAGCTTCACGTGGCTCCAGTGAGGGGGGGTTGGAGCACGAGCAGCAGCTCGGGAGGTTCCTGAGCTGGGGCGAAGCAGCTCCCTGGGGGGATGAGGATCGTGCTGAGCCTGTCCTCACCTTCGTCACTCTGGGAGAACTCAGGACTGAGATGAAGAGTGAGGAGGAGGAGGAGGAGTCCTCAGCCCTCAGTGACTCACTCGAGAGTTCTGCCTTGTGAAAGGCCTCTGGAAGGTTCCATGAGCTCCATGAGCTGTTCTGCAGTGTGGAACCCCCTTGGTTTGGTCAGAACCCCCTTGGTTTGGTCAGAACCCCCTTGGTTTGGTCAGAACTCTCTTGGTGTGGTTGGAACCCCCCTGGTTTGGTTAGAACTCTCTTGCTTTGGTCAGAACCCTCTTGGTTTGGTCGGACCCCACTTGCTTTGGTTGGAACCCCCTTGGTTTGGTCAGAACCCCCTTGGTTTGGTTGGAACCCTCTTGTTTTGGTTGGAACCCCCTTGGTTTGGTCAGAACCCCCTTGGTTTGGTGGAACCCTCTTGTTTTGGTTGGAACCCCCTTGGTTTGGTCAGACCCCCCTTTGCTTTGGTCGGAAGGTCCCTTTTCATCATCTGGTGTTTCTCTGCTCATGAGGCTGGTCCTTCCCCTGAGACCCCATCTGCCCCTTCCCAGCTCCAGTCCAGCCCCTGAACGAGGCCTCAGCTTCTCCACCTCAGAAGCCCTGAGGCCGGGCTCCAGGCACCCGATGTGCTGCTGGGGCTGCCACCGCTGGGCTCTGCGGGACAGGGACTGGGAGCTGCTGGGACCTGGGCTTCCCATGTGAAGGCACCTGAGAGCTGGCACATCCCACTCGCAGAGGAACCTGTGGCCACCAGCCACCCCACCATCTCTGGGCTGCTGGTGTCCCAGGGCCCAGCTGGAGCATGGAGTGGGAGCATCGAGCTCCACGGTTACACCGGCACGGTGTTGCCTAAAGGAGAAGAGGCCAACGTAGTGTTCCTGACACCTGGCAAAACCAGAGACCTTGAGAGCAGCAGCTGGAGCAGCAGCAGCAGCTGAAGCAGCAGCAGACCCCAGCCTGGCTGGAACCCACCTCTCCGAGCCCGTTCCGCTGGGAAAGCTCCTGATACAGCAGTGTGAACCTGTGATGGAGAGTGACGGTCCAGGGAAGAGCTCCCCAGCAGCTGCACAGGACATCCAGGCCCTTGGGAGGCCCCCCAGGCCCTTGGGAAGGAGCTGTGCTGAGGAACCAGCCATCCCATCCAGAAGAACCCAAAGCGCCGCTGACCCGGGCATCGCGCTGACGGCCTGTGGGATGTCACCGCCTGGAGCTGGACAGGACGTGAGGCCGGTGGGGTGTCTGCAGTGTAGTGTTGGGGGCAGAAGTGCTGCTGAGAGCGTCCACAGCTTCACAGACCCCAGACAGGGGGCTGGAGGGAGCCCTGGAGACCCCCAGCCCGACCCCTACCCAAGCAGGGTCACCTGGAGCCAGGCGCACAGGCACCCTGCCCGCTCCGTGGCCGTGCCACGCTCATCACCCCCGGGGTCTGCCAGAATTCCCAGGCCTTTCCCTCCCCCACCACTCCCAGCGGATCCTTCTCAGCCCTGGGAGCTGGATGCCCCGTCCTGTCTTGTCCCTCCCGGTGCTGTGGCGCTCGAGGCCACTCGGCTCATCCTCCCCGTGCTCATGGAGGGGCCCAGACCCAAGTCGGTGTCGTGCTGCTCTATTCCCCCCTGGCTTCCTGTGCCTGGGTGGCAGGGAAACGGGGCCACACGGCCACGTGCCCAGCCCACAGGCTGTGGCAGCCCTCGGAGAGGTCGTTAGTGCTCGTTAAGGCCCCGGGATCGGGCTCTTGAGTGGTGTGTGTTGGTGGCAGCGGGTGCCAGGAGCTGTAGCCCTCGGACTCCTTTAGCCAGCAGCCAGTTCCTGGAGCATCCACCAGCTCCAGGAGAGGGGAGGGCAGAGCTGGGGCAGAGGGGAAGGGGAGGCACCGCACTGGGGACCCCGTGCTGGGTAACGGGGGGCACAGCCCGGCGCAGGGGGCTGTGGTTTGGCTCTGTGTCCTGGGTCAGTTTGGAGGGGAAGCGAAGCAGCACCAGTGACCCAAACCGACCCTCCCTCCCTCCCTGGCCCTTGAGCTGCCCTGGGACATGGGCCCTGGTGAGAGGAGGCCACCAGCCTCGCCCGGGGGGTCCCACGGAGCCCCGGGGTGCACTGGGGGTGCTGCGCTGGCCTTTGCAGCCAGGACAGACAGACAGTGTGGGTGCAGAGCTGGCACAGGGCACGGGGCAGAGCCAAGGGCCACAGGAGGGGCCACCCCTGCCCGGCTCCACGCCGTGGGGTGCAGGCTGGGGCGGTGGGCATGGGGTAGCACCAGGGAGACCAGGCAGACGGCTCTGGGCTGCCACAGCCTGTGCCAAGGAGCTGCCCGTGGCCGGGTGCCGGGCAGAGCCCGCTGCCTCCATCCTTGGGGTGGCACAGTGGCCCTGCCGTCCCCGTGCCGCTGTCTGTGGGGACACCAGAAGGTTCCCTCTGCTCTGCCCCGATGTGGGTGGGAGCGCTGGTTCCCTCCCAGCCCGTGGCACGTCCCACCAGCACGCCGGTGCCAGGGCGGCGAGCGAGGGGACACAGCAGGGTCCTGGTGGGAGTGGGGGCTGGTGGCTCCAGGGTGCCGGAGCTGCAGGTTGGTGCTGAGCAGCCCCACGGGGCAGGGACAGGTGCAGGGTCTCTGGGCGCAGGGCCACCCTCCTCGGGTGGTCTCGGTGGGCTTCAGCGCCGCGGCGGCTGGGGCAGGCGTGTCTGGGACCTGGAGGTGGTGCCCAAACCTCTTCCCCCCGCTCCAGAGCAGCCCTGTCAGGGCTGGTGAGGAGGAGCCGGGTGAGGTTCCGCGGCCCCCCGAGCGCCGCAGCGAGCCCTCCTGCCCCCCGCAGCCCCCCGTGTGCGGTGTGTGTGTGGTGCCGTGCCTGGGGACCCGGCCTCACCCCTGCCCTCTCCTCTCTCTCCTCTCTCTGTCTCTGGCTGTGCCGTTCTCTCCGCAGACTTTTCAGTAGTTTAGGAGAACTCAGCACCATTTCCCAGCGGAGCTCCGGGACCACCTACACAGTCCGACCTGGCAGTCGCTACCCCGTAACCCGACGTACCCCCAGCCCCGTGAAGCCGGCTCTGGACCGGACAGAGCCCCTCAGCACCGTCCGGCCCTACGGCCTGACCCCTCCCACCATCCTCAAATCTTCCAGCCTCTCCATCCCACACGAGCCCAAGGAGGTGCGCTTCGTGGTGAGGAGCGTGAGCGCCCGGAGCCGCTCCCCGTCCCCCTCCCCGTCTCCGGGGCCGCCCCTGCACACCCTGCACCCGCCTCGGCCCTTCATGCAGAAGCCCCTCCACCTCTGGAACAAGTACGACGTCGGGGACTGGCTGGAAAGCATCAACCTGGTGGAGCACCGAGACAAGTTCGAGGACCATGAGATCGAGGGCACGCACCTGCCCGCCCTCACCAAGGAGGACTTCGTGGAGTTGGGGGTGACCCGTGTCGGGCACCGGATGAACATTGAGCGGGCACTCAAGCAGCTGGTAGACAGCTGACCCGTCCCAGGCAGCGCCGGCCTCTTCCAGAGCCACCACGGGGAGAGGGGATGTGGGGAGAAGGGGGTGGGTGGGGAGGGGTGGGGGAGTGAGAGGGGTGGGGGGCGGGGGGCGTTTCTACTAGACTAATAAAACCCACTTTGATTCTCTTTCTACTCTGAGCACTGCACTGAAGGGCGCGGAGCCCAGGGGCTCCCGCCCGCTCCCACGCCGCCCCGGCGTGCCACAACCCCCCTGCCCCGGCCCCGCTCGGCCCCGCCAGCCCCCGCGACGCCCCGGGGGACCAGGGATGATGCATGAAACGCACCCTCCTTCCTGTCCCTGCCGGAGGGGCCGCCCTGTGTATCGCTTGGACGTGCTGCTCGGCCCCGGCGGCCTCGCTGGTGGCCGGTGGGGCCGACGCCGCGCCCGCCAGGGAGGCGATGCTGGCGGAGGCGAGTGGCCGGGCATGTGCCGCCGGGCAGCTCGAGGCCGGGGGGCTCCACGCCCATGTGCCCATGTGCCCATGGCGTGGAGCCCCCTGCCCCGAGCTGCCCGGCGGGGTGGGAGCAGGCCAGGCGCAGGTGTCAGGGAGGGCAGGCGGCGCGGCCGCGCTGGTGGCCGCAGGGAAAGGGCTCCAGCATGCAGAGGCCTCTCTGTCTCTCTCTCCCCCCGTGGACCGGGCATCCCCGGCGCGACGCCAGCGGCCGTGCCCAGCCCCGCGGAGGAGCCGCTGTGGGAGCAGCATCCTCGCCGCCCGCGCGCCGGAGGAGCCGCCACCCCAACGCCAGCGACGACCAGCCCCGGACTCGGCGGTGCCGCCGCTCTGCCCGTCTCCCCGGTGAGAATGGGGGACGGAAACCGCATGGATAGACGCATGTTTGGGGTGTCGGAGGGCGGCTGGGGGGGCCCGGCGGGAAACGCTTCGCCAACGTTCAGGTGGGGAGGGGGGTGGGTGACTGGCGGCTGGGCGGCGAGGGGGTGGGGGGGGGGGGGGGGAGGGAGATGTTTTATTTCCCCTTGGTTGGGGGTCTCGTTTCCAAGGGGGAGATGTCGATGGGTAATATATAATCTCCGTGCATTTATATAGAGAGCAGCTGATGATCTGCAAGGGGTGATGGTACCGAGCTGCGGGGTCCCCACTCCGGTCCTGCTCATCCTTGTTTGGCATCTTTTTAACCAACCAATCAATCGGTCGATCGATCAGCTATATATTTGAAAAGAGAGAGCAAATACCTATATATCTATATCTGTAGAGCTACAGCCACCGGGTTTTGTTACGGTTTTACTAAAAATCTCTATTTATCTCCAGACCTGCTGAGATGCTGGTGGGGAGGGGGGGGGTTGTCTGCGCCCCTCCCCGCCCCCGGGACGCCCCTCCCTCCCCCCGGGACGCCCCTCCCCTCCCCCCCCCGGGAGTTTTTAGCGACTGAATGAATGTTAAAAAAAAGTCTTTTTAAAAAAAAAAAACATAAAAAACCAAAAAACTAAACAAAAAATACACCCCCCCAGCCCCCCCCACCCCCCACTCCCCCCGACAGCTCCTCCAGACACGCCGGGTTCTAAGGAGGTAGAAACAAACAACAGAAAAACAACCAAAACTCGGGTTTTTGGGACACACCGAGTCTTCCAGCCCCCCCAGGCTGAGGCGCCGGCACCGCGCCGGGTCCCTGTCCCGGTGCTGCCCCGCGCCCCTCTCCCGCCTCCGCTCCCCGGGCGCAGCCGGCACCGCGCCGACGCCGAGCGCTCGCCCCACGTGGCACCGCCGGCTGGGCCATGAGGCTGCCGCTCCTCTGGAGCGGGCGAAGGCGGCGGGAACGGGTCGGTGTCGCGGTGCCGTGGCCGGGCTGGCTCCCGCCGCGGTGCCGGCGGCTGGGCCGGGGCTCGGCAGGGGATGGCTTGGTGAGCGGTGTTCCCAAAAAGCTGAGTCCCCCACGATGGCATTAACTCTTCTGGTGCTAGAGGGAAGGACAAGGAGGTTCCTTCTGACCCTCACACATCTCCGAACCTGTACAGCCTGCAGCCAGGGAAACGGACCCGCACCGGGGCAGCGGCACCGGCAGCCGCCGGGACGGGACTGACCTGTTCCCAAGGGATCCAGATGTGTCCTGGCACACTGGGCTGTCCCGGGATGGATCCTGACCGGTGCAGGCACACCAGGATCTCCCAATGGATCCAGACCTGTGCCGGCACATCGGTCTGTCCCAATGGATCCGGACCTGTGCCGGCACACGGGGCTCTCCCAACGGATCCAGATGTGTGCCGGCACACCGGGATATCCCATTGGATCCGGACTGGTGCCGGCACACCGTCTGTCCTGGGACGGATCCTGACCTGTGCCAGCACACGGGGCTCTCCCAAGGGATCCGGACCTGTGCCGGCACATTGGTCTGTCCCAGTGGGTCTGGACCTGTGCCGGCACACTGTCTGTCCTGGGATGGATGTGACCAGTGCCGGCACACCAGGATCTCCCAATGGATCCTGACCCGTGCCAGCACATCGTCTGTCCTGGGTCAGTTCCTGGCCTGTGCCGGCACACCAGGACCTCCCAACGGATCCAGACCTGTGCTGGCACACAGGGCTGTCCCAAGGGATCCTGACTGGTGCCGGCACACCGTCTGTCCCGGGTCAGCTCCGGACGTGCTGCGGTGCCGTCCCTTTTCCCTGAGCTCTTGCCGGGGTCCTGCCCAAGCGGCTCCATCCGGATCTCTCCGGAAGCCACCGGGCCCTGGGGGGCCGCAGCCTCTCCCCCTCCCCGGACCCCATCCTGCAGCTGCCGGCTGGGGCCGGTGCCCGGGGATGGCGAGAGCAGCACCGAGCCGGCCAGGCGAGCGATCCGCCTGCGGCCCAGGGACCCCCCGGCCTCGTGCCCCGACCCTGGGGAGCCACGAGGCGTCCGAACCACGATAGCAGCCATTGCGTCTGCCCGACACGCTGTGCCGGGGGTGCCACGCACCCCGCCGGGCAGGGGGCCCTCAGCCCCCCCCGTGCCAACGCCGCCACCGTCCTGCCAGACCCACGCCCTGGGTCCTGCTCCTTCCCCGTAGCCGCAGCCCGGCCCGTCGCCCCTCTGCCGCCGCACTCCCACCCCTCTGTTCACCCCGTCCCTGCGCCCTCCCACCCCCCGACCTCGCCGCGCCGCGCCGCACGCCTTGGCATGGCCAGCAGCATGCGCAGCCCCCGGCATCCCCCCGCTCGCCTGCGCCCCGGCTCTGCACCCCGCTGCTCCAGCACCCTCCGTGGCTCCGGCTCCTCCAGCGGCACCCGGCATGGCCCCGCATGGCGAGGATGGTCCCACTCCAGAGCTGTCTCGTGCCAGTGCTCGCATCCCCCCGGCCCCCTGCTCGCTCCCTCCAGCCCCCCCAGCTCTGGCTGTCCCCTCGGCTTGTCCCTTGTCCCTTGTCCCCTCCCTCTTGCTTCGCCCCCGGAGCCGCTTGGCCGTGACCCAACCTGGCTGCTGCTCCCGGGGCCGAGTGCGTCTCCGGGCTGAGGCTGCTGCTCCGGGACGCCGGTGATGGGGGCTGCACATCCCGCTCCCCTGTGCCCCCCGGCGCAGCCCCCCGAGGACGCCCCGCGGCACACGTGGGCCCAGGGCCTTTCCCAAACCACAGAGCATCGGGATGTGACTGATTGTCCCTCGTGCCGCTGTAACGCCGGCACCAGCACGCGTGCGGCCGCGGGGCGTCACCGGGCTGGCTGGCTTCGGCCATGGCCACCGCGTACTGGCAGAGCCCCCGCTGTCCTCAGTCAGGGTCCGTCCCCTGGGGGTGGCTCCTGCCCTGGGGACGCGGTGGGCACCCCGCAGAGCACGCTGGGGGTCCGCATGGCGCAGCTCGGCCTGGGCTCTGCACCGCTGACGGCTCATCCCCGGCCGTGCGCCCCCCGCTCTGCCTGCCCCTCGCCCCCCCTTCCCCTGCTCCGGCTCCTTCCCCGCCTCACCCACAGGTCCCGCAGACCCCGGCAGCCCCCCCAGAGCCCCCGTTGGCGCTGGAGCCCCCCCGGGGTGCCGGTGCCCCAGCCAGCGCGTGGCCGCAGAGCTGCCCGGTGGGCGCTGCTGCCGGGAGGGTGTGTTGGCCTGAGCGCGGGCTGCTCGGCACCGCCGAGCCCGGGGGGTCTCTGCCCCTTCCGCAGCTGCTTCTGGGGCCTCCTAGAGAGAGAGAGACCCCCCCGCCCGCCCCCCCGCCTCTTGCCGCAAGAGGCCAGAAGTCTGCAGAGCCCAACGGCTCCGCAGGAAGCTCAGTCTGGGACCAGGGAAGCTGGACGCCTTCTTGCCGTTTCTGAGGAGCCTTCCTCACCCTCCTCGCCCTCCTCTTCCTCCCCCAACACCCCGATGCCCTCGGGAGGGCTGGAAACGGTGGATGCACCTGCTCTGCCCCGGCAGAGCCGGCGGCCGTGCCGCGCACGCCGTGCATCCCAGCTCCCACCGCCAAGCAGCTGCAGCCGTGCCTGTGTGGGTGCACACTGGGTGCCCCCCAGCCCGGGGGCACCACGGCTCGTCCCAGTCAGGCCCAACACCCAGAGAAGGCGCCTCCCAGCCACGCTGCCGCGCTGTCACCCCCCGTCCCAGGGGCTGCCGGGGTCTGCTGCGACACCCTCACCCTCCCCATCGCCCTCCCACACCCCCCGCCCTCCCTGTGTGTGTCCCCGTGTGTGTCCCCCCGTGTCCCCCCCCCCGTGTCCCCCCCTGCACCCGCATGCGCGTGGCAGAGCCGGGTGAGGTGGGCCGGGGGCTTTGCCAGCGGCGGTGTCCCCCGGCGTCACCGTGCCAGCTCCGTGGTGACACCAGGGATTGGGGGGGACACACGGGGGTGGTTCGGGCTGGGTGGTGACACCCCTTCCCCTGCCCCACGTGTTCCCCCCACCCCTCCCTCCGCTTCCCCACCCTGCGCTTCTCCCGGCACAGCCGCGTCCCGCACTCCCCAGCACCCACGGGGATGCCAGGGTGGCCGAGGGCTGAGGTCTCACCCCATGGCTGTGTCCCCCCCACCCCACAACTACCCCCCGCTAACGCAGCCTTCGCTTCCTGCGCCGAAGCGCCGCGGCCTCTCCCCAGGTGTAGATAAGCGCTTCCCGGGCCCGTTATCTCTCCCCCCCCCCCACAACCCCCCGGCATCTCCAGACCCAGTGAGACATTTCCCGTTGAAAAGCCATCCCAGGAGAAGGCAGAGCGGCGGCGGGCGAGGAACCGACCCCCCCACGAGCCCGCGGCACCCCTGGGCCGCGCCGCGCCGGGAGCCTCGCGCGGCGCTTACTGTGATTCTCATGGCTTCTCAATGACTGCTTGGGTTCTCTGCTGTACAAAGGGACACACTCCGGTCTTCTCTTTCATTTTGGGGGGGGGGTTCCTTTTCCTTTTCCGCTTTCAGGGGGTTTTTGTTTCCGTTCGACCCACTCAAACGAAAGCTGTTGGTATTTCCCCTCCGTCCGGCCCCGCGTCGCCAGCCGCCCGCGTCCATCCGCCAGCTCCTGTCTGTAGTTCTGACTGTACGATGAGAGAAACCAAAACCCAAAGCACTTCATTCTGGGGCTGGGGGAGGGGGTGGTGGGTTTTGGGAGGTGGTGGTGAGGGGCTTCCCCAGCCCAACCCCGCTTCCCAGCCGCCGCCGCCGCCACCGCCGCGGAGTGTGGCGAGGTTTCGGTTCCGCGCTCCCCGCCGCATGCATGTGCCACCCGCCGGGCCGCCCCGGGCGCCCTCACACCCGCTGCATGTGCATAGACCGGCTCCTAAACCCACCCCCCAACCTCGCCCCCCCACCGCCCCCCCCCAGCCCCCTGCACACGCGTGTGCCCGACCGCACGCGGCTCCCACATCCGCACTCCCGGTCCCGACCCGGACGGGCTCACCCACGGGTGGGGGTTGGTTTTTTTGGGTTTCCTGGGTTACTTTTGGTTCTGTTTTATGATTTTACAGGGTCGGTTTGACTTCACCCTTATTTTGTATGGATTTCCGGAGGAGATTTCTCCTTCTCCAGAGTCATGGAGGTGTGGCCACTCGCCTCCCGCCCTTGACGTTGTGATACACATACCCCACAGAGATCTATGTTTCTTATATTATATTATTATTATTAATTATTATTATTATTATGTAATAAATTTATAAGAAAGCTCTGCTCAGTGCCCTGGTGTCTCTCGGCTCCAGCAGCCCCCGGGCTGGGGTGACAACCCATGGGAGGTGGGGGGCTGGGGCCATTCCTGCTCCCAGGGCCGTGTGGGATGGAGCTGTGGGCACCCCCAGCCCCACACAACCAGTGTCCCCCTCCCCGTGCTTGCCTGTCCCTCAAATTACCCCTGACATCGGGCGGGGGGGGAGGGGGGTGGTCACCCCTTGGGCCATCAGCAGAGGGGTGGCAGCAGGGACAGGGAGGGGATTGTCCCTCTCTGCTCTGCCCTCCCCAGCTGGAGTCCTGTGTCCAGAGCTGGGGCCCAACACAAGGAGGATGTGGGGCTGGTGGAGAGGGGTCAGAGGAGCCCCGGGGATGCTCAGGGGGCTGGAGCAGCTCCCCATGGAGAGAGGCTGAGGGAGCTGGGCTGGGTCAGCCTGGAGAAGAGAAGGCTGTGGGGGGACCTCACTGCAGCCTCCCCGTCCCTGAAGGGACCCCAGGACCAGGAGGGGAATGGGCTTGTTCAAGGGCAGAGACTGGCAGGACAAGGGGCTGGAGTGAAGCTGGAGGAGGGAAGGGGGAGAGGAGAGACTGGGGGGAAGTTCTGTGCAGAGAGAGTGGTGAGGGGCTGGAAGGGGCTGCCCAGAGAGGGGGTGGGTGCCCCGTCCCTGGGGGTGTTCAGGGCCAGGTTGGCTGGGGCCCTGGGCAACCTTGTGTAGCTCCAGGCCTGGAGGTTGGTGTCCCTGCCTGTGGCAGGGGGCTGGAGCTCTGGGACCCTTGGGGTCCCTCCCAGCCCAGCCCAGCCTGGGATTCTGGGGTTTTATGACCTCGAGGAACAGAAGTGCTCAGGGCAGGGGAGAACCCACAGCCATGGGGCTGGTGAGCGGCTCTGCAATGGCAGCCACCGTGGTCTGTGGGACAGGGTGTCAGCTGCCACGGCCCCACAGGCTCCTGCCACACTGATGGGGTCCCACCACCCCCCGGAACTGTGGCTGATGCCGCTGCCCAGGTCCCTCCTCAGCCCCAAGCCCCCACCACAGCCCACCCCAGGGGTCCGGCGGAGCCATGGCCAGGGCCCCCCACTCGTGGGGTGGGTGGGCTGCTGAGGGGCTGGGTGCAGGCGCCGTCCCTGCGGCTGATACGGGACCTGCCCAAGCCGTGCGGCCGCAGGGCTGTGGCTGTGCCGGTGCTTGGGAGTGGTGACACCGGTACAGGGCCCGTGTCACCTCGTGCTGCATGTCCCTGGGGATGCTCCTTCCCACTCCCCCTGGAACCATCTCCTGTGGCTCCGGAGCCACAGGCAGGCCCAGCCGGGACCCTGCCGGGCCTGTCTCTGCCCACACCGCTCCGGGCCTGGCTGCGGGCCCAGGGCCGCGTTCGGCTCCCGGCAGCCGTTGGGCACGGTGCCGCAGACTGCGCCAGGGCCTCAGCGCCAGGGCCTCAGCGCCAGGCCCACAGTGCCAGGCCCGCAGCGCCAGGCCGCAGTGCCAGGCCGCAGTGCCAGAGCCCTGGCACAGCCCCAGCGCCGAGCGGTGCCGCTGCCCAGGCACAGTGCCGCTGGCCACAGCCGCTCCAGGGTCCCAGCCGTGGGGCAATGGGGGTCCCGGGGGCGGGTGCCAGGGGCCGCAGGGGTGAGATGAGCACGAGGCCTCGGTCGGTGCCGGCAGCTGCCGTGGGCTGGGACATGGCGGGTTCCTTGGGTGACAAACAGCAGCCAGGAGGGGAGGGGTGGGAGTGGGGGGGGGGGGTCCCAGCACCCCCACCCTGGGTGGTCTCTCCAGCACAGGGGAGCCAGGTTGGGGGTCACCCCGTCCTTGTGCCCCCACACAAGAGAGCCAGCCAGCCGTGCCGCTGCAGAGCTGGGCACCGGGGAGGAGGAGGGGGGGGGGGGGGCCGGCCACCATGTCTCACCCCCCACACTGGCCCAGTGACCCCCCCATGCTGCACCCTGAGCTCGGGGGACCTGGGTGTCCCCACAGCTCCCCCGCCACCCCCACCCCAGCTGCGCCCCCGCCCGGCCCCCGGTGCCGCGGCGGCCCCCAACCACCCCCCCCCCCCCCCCCCCCCCACGCCACGTCTCGCCCACCACCCCCATACCCCCTGTGCGCCCACCCGTGCTGCAGACACCCCCCGCACCCCCAGCCCCAGCCGCAGCCTGAACACGCGTCCCCTGATGGGCCTGTGCCCCCTCAGCACCCCACTATCCCGGGCACAGCACCCCCCACCCTGCACCCACACCCAACACCCCCACAGCCCCCCCACCCCCACAGAGACACCCACAGCACCCACACCCAACACCCCCACAGACCCCACACACCCCCCACTCTGCACCCACACAGACAGACCCCCACCCCCAGACCCCCTCCCACCCCACCCCACCCCCCCAGACCCTCGCACAGGCGCTGGGGCGGCCACACAGACCCTCACACACCCCCACAGACCCCCACAGCCCCCGCACCCCCCTAGACCCCCCACACCCCCCCAGATCCCCGTACCCCCCCAGCGCCCCCGCGCTCGCGCTCACACCAAGCATATATTTTATTGAAAGACCGAGTGGGTGACAAGGCAGGAGGGACCCTGGCGCCGGGGGGGGGGTGGGGGCGGGGGGCTCCCGGCGGCGCTCGGCTGCGAGCTCACTATCGGTACACGGAGCGGGGTGGAGGCACGGGCACGAAACGAGAGCACTGGTGGGGCACTGGTGGGGCACTGGTGGGGCACTGGTGGGGCACACGGGGCCGGCAAGCAAAAGAAATCACCAGGCACAGCAGTGAGGGGGGTGGGGGGGGG
>JABXFB010009736.1:0-33704 GCA_013372525.1 Fulica atra
CCCCGGTATGTTAAAAATCTGATTTTAAGGCATGAGGTCATGGGGAAAAAGTTACAGCACTTTCTATGTGTGAAAAGAAACGGTATAATGCGCCAAAGCCTTCAGAGCTGATCTTCAGTACTGGAGTGAGGTGCTGGTGTCTCTTTGTGGGGTAATCCCCGGCTTTTCTTTTCTTGCTGGGCCGTGTGTGTACCTGAACAAATGAAAAATGGGAGTCAGTAAATACGTCCTTTGCCCCGGGGTCAGGTATTACCTTCCCGCGGTGGAACATAGTGCAAAACAAAAACCCAACCTCAAAAATAACAAGCCTGGGAAGCACCAAAAAAGTCTGTTGCAGGGAGAATGGCAGTCGCCTGTTTGTGTGGTGCCGTGGGCTTGGACGGAAGGAAACAAATGCAGAGGTACTTGGAGGGGAAAAATTAAATCAGCGGGGTTCCCTCTGCCCGTGGGATACTTGGAATTGGATGCTGAAGGTGACTTGTGGAGTTTCTTCCTGTTGTTGTGATCTCCCTGCTGAGTATGGGGTTTTACCATTTGTGGCTAGTCATTACCCTACTCAGATGAGTAAAGGGTGCCTTGCGTAAGTGAGCGCAATGAGAGATTGCTTCGGGGAAGGAGAAAGGCTGTTTTTAGCTGCCACGTTATTTGAACAAAAGAATCACGGCTTAAAAACTAAGATGTGTTTCCTTGTTTGCGTTGCATGGGAGGGCCTGGTCTAGAGCAGCTGGCAGCAACAGGAGAGCTGGGAAAATGAAGGAAAGTTCCTGGGCAGCGTGTTTGTGCATGTGTGCAACTGTCTCTGGTGAGATTGTAACCCGTGAACGAAGGCAATGCTGCTTCAGGCAGCAGCCATATGGGAAGAAGCATCTTCTTAATTCTTCCTTGTTTCTAGCTGGGTGGGACAGTGAGAAATGGTTTGAGTTGCTGGTGCTGGTTCTCACAGCTGGTGTGAGACTGGCAAATGCTGGAGGCTCGGGGAAGGAACTCGCTCAGGAGTTTAATCTCCTTACTCATAGAGGTGTGTTGCTATGAGAACTCAGCATTTATCCTGTGTTTCTGGCTACCTCGTCACTGTTTGAATAACGATGATGTGAAAACACCGAGTATTCTGTTGTTGTTTTCCTCCTTGGGTGGAGAAAAGGATGTTGTAGATACATGGCAGGGGGGAACAAAAGCAAATAAATTGCCCGTGTCCTTGTTGGGCATGCAAGATATGCTTATGTTGCTGTGCCTCGTGTTGACATTTATATCTTAATTTGGGGAGATGTTGCATCTGATCCGGGTTGCTTGCAAAACAGTTTGAGGACAGAGTGGAATCCAGTGGTAAAATATTAATAAGAGCCTGTGCTCTGTAAGGCGGTCGCCGCTGTGCCGAGGGGAAGAACCTCTGGGTGCGCGCCGTGTCCGTGCAAGCTGCTTAGAGAGCTTGACAGCCCGTGGGGTATGCTGTGTCCCGAACAGCAGCTGACCTTTGTTCTTTCGTGTTGAAAATCCGGCTGTAGGAGAGGCGGGGAGCGTCGGCAGCGGAGCAGATAGATAGGCAAGGACACGGCTGCCTGGCTTTGCTGCCGCTGTCCTCCTGCGTGGATGCAGGATGATTATGCAATCTGGATTAATGTAGGGAGATGTCACTCCTCTAATGGCCTTAACCGCATCTAGCGGGACAGATTGCAGAGGCGCGTGTGCGGTGGGCAGTCCTTGGAGAGGGATTTCTGGCTCAGCGGCCAAGGAGACGCAGCTCTGGTCGCCTGAGGGGTCTCTCTTGGATGTGACCGGAGAGCGGAGGCAAAGGTGTCGCAGAGCTGCTGGCAGTGAGAGCTTTTTGGATAAACTTCCATAGACCTGTGCCATTACCTGCGACACGGAGCCCCGGAGAGATGCCGATGATGATGAGCTGTTAGTGGGGTTATGGCAGACTCCTCTCCCCTCCTTTTTATTTTTCAGCACAGAGGGTCTGAGCGAGCGGCGTGTGGCATCCCCTGTGCCAAGTCCTCTCGCAGACAGAGAAGGGATTAATCTGCAGCGGGTTGCTTTCGGTGGTGGCGGGCTGGAATTAGCTTCTTGTTTCCTGCAAGCCCCAAAGATTAAGTCCATCAACGTGCCCTCCCCCGCCTCTTTACAGCCTGCTACTTCCTCTGACCCTGCGAAAGCTTCTCCAGGAATTGGTCAGGATGTGCCTGCCTTTTCTCAGGCCAGACAGTATTGGGAGCAGGAAAGCTGCCCTGATCTAGCCACCCCTCAGCATGAACTGTGGTGTAGTTGGTGATGCTGCTGGAGACGGGAAGGCTAGGAGTGCCTTTACCTGGCCTGTTCAGGGAAACAGCACACAAGTGTAATGTTTCCTGTCCTGCTGTGCAAGGAGAGGGAAGGGAGTTGAGGGGGGGGAAGTGGTACAGGAAATAGCAGGTTGCATTAAAAATCTGAAATGAAATCTGATAGAAGCGTTTCTAAAGCCGTACTTGGAACGTGGCTGGTCCAGCTTCTTTCATCCTGCATGAAACAAGACTGCCAGTGCTGTTGGTGTAGTTATGGGGTACAGCTGTTGGGGCACTATCTTCGTGCCAGATGTGTGAGCATGGGGTGTTGCCAGATTATTTCTGGTTCGGGGCGGCGGGGAGTGCGGGGGGATGCTGGTGATTAGAGGCACAGTCGTAGTAAGCCGAGATACCTGCTTTCCTGGAACAAGTCGGCATGGCTAGCCGAAAGAAATGTGACAAACGGCCTTCTGAAATCTTGGAGGGAGCAGGTGTTGGCCAGACGGCTTTGCGGAGGGGAGCATCGCCAAGGAGCAGAATGGCTCGAGTGTCCCGCTCGCCTGGAAAAAGTCAACTTTTGTTTTGATTTTTCTTGGCCAAGTATCTTCTGCTGTTTTACAAAGCAGCCCTGCGGGCAGCTTCCCAGGCAGTGTAAAAAACAATGCTCCGGTGCCTGCAAACGTCTCCCGAGCCCTAGGTGCTTCTTGGAGCCGTTTCCAAGTTGTGGTGAAGAAAAATGTCATCAGAGAGCTTTGTTCTGTTTTGTGTTTTGTTTTGTTTTTTTTTTTTCCTCTCTCTCAGCCTTCCATTGCTGACAACAGGGATTTCAAGGACAGTCATGAAGCCAGGAGGTGGTGGGGGGGGAGCTGTGGGAAGGTGCTCCCAGGATAAGGCGGGATGCGACTGGGCTGCATCCGGGGGCTGCCAGTTCCTGGATGCTGGTGTGATGGGTATCAGAGGGGACAGGAAGGGAGAGGGGGCTTCAAGGGAGCAACATGTGCCCTGGCAAGGTAGAAGAGCAGAAGCTGAAGACTGTATGGGGGAGGAGGCTGAATAAGGATTGGGAGGATCTGGCGGGGGTGGGGGTGGGGTGGGAGCCTTGTGGGGGCTGGTGGGGCATTGGATGGAGGGGGAAGGGAAACAGAGCTGTCAGGAGTCCAGGTAGGAAACCAGCAGATACATTTACGGGAAGGGAAGTGGGAGAAGGAGGAAAGGCAGGGGGGAGGAAGAGGAAAAGGGACGGCAAGCCATGGGAAGGTAGAACAGAGCATACAGAGACAGGTTTGCCAAACAGCGGCAGACATGCAGAGAGAGTACAGTGCTTGGTCAGGAGGGCTAAAACGTGTGAGAAGACCAACTTGTGAGAATTGTAAATAGGGAGCTGAATAACTGTGTTGCAGTCTGTACTGCAAGTCTGCCTAATCAGGCCTTGGCTAGTTTGTTTTAAGTCAAAGGAAAAAACCCCAAACCTAGTCAAGATGATGATGAAGTGCCCTTTTAAGTTAAGGATCTGTTTAAAAATTGCTTAAGCCGTCTCCAGATTTGGGGGGTTGGAATGGTGTTGGAGAGGGGAAGCTAAATTTAGGCCAAGCTTGGCAATGCAAGTGTTTTGGGGCTCGTTTATCAAAACTAGTTTCTAGTAAGCTTTTCACCCGGTCGCTGCTGCTGCTGCTGAAAATAAGCCCTGAGAAAAAACAAAGAGAGGTCTTTCTTAAAATGAGGTGGCAAAGATCATGTGATGTACAATGCCTTTCTGTAACCTTGGATCCAAGGAGTGGGGCTTTTTTGCAAAACATCCCAGCGATTCTTTAGTGGTATTCCCGTGTACGTGCGTGTGTGCTCTGTACCCCATTTGTATCTCCAGAATGAGGGGGACGGATGTTTTCAAGTCAGACTCTGCAAATCCTGGTGGAGAGTTAGGGAAGGATTAGGAGTTAGCGAGAGACTAATGTGTTACGAGCATCAGAAGGTGTTTTTGGAAAGGAAGGCGTTGCAAAGTGGAGCTTGGATTATTACTTGCCACGGTTCTGGGGGGTGAGGTGGCTTTCTGAAAAGGGTCTGTGCTTTCGATAGCTAAAGATGTGTCTTTTTAAAAAAAGCATGTTGTGATGTTTCTATGGCTACACGTATCGTGAATGCTGTGCTTCTTAAATCGATGTAAACCCAACACGAAGCATCTTGGTTTTGGGGGGGTGGGATTTGTACTTAGCTGTTGAGAAAAGTGCTGCCTTGGGCTGGCCAGAGGAGACTTGCTCTGAAGTCAGATTTTGTGTTTATTTGCATGCCTCATAAACCATAAGTCATGGTGGAGATGTCATTGATCGGAGAGCGTAGCTTTCTCACAAGGAACTGGTTTGTATTTACTGGGTCTTGTGGTGTTTGTGTTTTTTTGTTATTTTTAGGTAACTTTACTAGTACAGAAAACAACCAAGGTCACTTTCCTGAAACTCCAGAGGAAAAAGAGCTCTCAAATGAGAAATGTTATTTAGAGAGACATTCTATATATGAGAAAGCGGAAGACCAGCCAACAGAAGATATTGGCCAACATCCATGTCCACGTCTGGACAGGAAGCGTAAACACTCTGGTGAGAGAGTGCAAAATGATGGCAGCCAAAACGAAAACTTTGTGGATGAACTGCAGGATGAGCTTATATCAAAAGCAAAAAAGAAGAAGAGCTCCAAAGGTAAGGCAGCATTTTGCTTTGGTCTCTCTCAAGGAATGTCTTGTGAAAGGAACGTCCCTTTGGCTTAATGTGTTTCCATTTTTGAACTTGATAGTTACTAATGTGAGCACTGTCATTTCACTTAAAATTATATATATGTATATATATGTATGTATATATAGATGTGTGTATATATATATATGTATATATAAAAATCTTGGCATATAAGGGTAAAGCACTAGTCATTGGACACTGTAGCCACAGCAGTGCAAGTTACTGTAGTGCATGTAACCCTTAATGAGCGAACCTTTAAAATGCATAGTGTGGTGGTAAAGCTGAGACTATATGCCCCGAAAGTGAAAAATGTAGCTTTTGTTTTAAGTTGAGGGGGCCTTTTGATTAATTTTTAGTTATTTTTCCATTAGATGACTGGCCTGAGAGGGAAATGACAAACAGTTCCTCTAACCACTTAGAAGAGCCCAATTGTAATGAGGTGACCAACCTGAAGGTGTGCATTGAATTAACAGGGCTCCATCCCAAAAAGCAGCGTCACCTGCAGCATCTTAGGGAACTATGGGAGCAGCAGGTGTCACCAGAGAGATCCCCGTCCGGCAAGTTGGGCCGGCAAAGCAGGAAAGATTTAGCTGAGGCTGTTCAGCCAGAGGCCACTGCAAAGGTCAAAGACTTCACAGAAGAAAGGCACACCAAGAAAAGGTCAGAGGCCAAAAGCAATAGAAGTTGGTCTGAAGAGTCCCTCAAAACAAGTGACAATGAACAAGGTATGCAGAGACTACTCTAGGGAAACCAGACGGCTTTAGCATTTACAGTGACGCATGCTGCCACCGATGTTAAGGAATTGTTGAGAGATGTATTTTTTTTCTCTTTTGCCTCTTTTTTTTTAAAAAAAATTCGTATGTATTTCTGTAGATGTCCATTTGTATAAGGACTGACACCTCCTCTTTAAGAATTGCCCTGTCGCCAGTATTTGGCAGACAGGAAAACGTGTTTGTGTACGTGTGTGTATAACTCTGTGTTTGTGCGTGTGTGTGTGTGTGTGTGTGTGTGTGTGTTTTGGCTTTAAATCCACTTCCATAGATAAAGTAAAGATGAAGTTAATGTCTCTAGAGGAGAGCTGGGATCTGGGGCGTACAACGTGGGCATGCTTCTGGGTGAGGGAGGGAGCAAATGGGCTGCTAGTTGGTGAAAGGGTGTTCAACCACATGTAGGACCTGAGGGGCTGTGAACCTCTGAAACAGCGTCAGCACAGCTAGCAGCTCTTGATTTTGGGAACGCAACGCCTCCAGCACCCTCAGCACTGCTGGGTTTCCCTGCTTTTCCCAGGGCATACACGCAAGAGCAAGGCTTATCTTCCTCCCAAAGAAGATGCCTTCCTGGTTTGTGCCAGGCATGTCCTGTGGTCCCACTCCCTGGCCCCTTGGCAGAGATCTTCCCAGTGTCTCTCCTAATGGATTGCTTCTTCAAAGCACATCAGCTTTCCTTGACTTGTTTCTCACTGCTTCTTTCCCCCCTCCGCCCCCGCTTCCTCCATTTCACCCTCTGTCTTCCCTGCCCATTCCCTATCCTGAGGGATAGCCTGTGGAGGCAGCCTGCCAAATTGTCCTTTGGATGGGCAGGACACTCTCCTGTCCCCAGTTGTCCTCAGCCCCGAGGCATGCTGTCTGCTGCCTTTCCACTTCTCCATGACATTCACTTGCTGTAGCTTGGTTGGAAGACTGGTGGGGAATGGCAGCACACAGTCAGTGCATGTGTCCGATGCCTCGTTGCACACCCCCAGCACCTCGTTGTGAATCCTCATCTCTGGGCGCAGCAGGGAGCCCTTGTCTTCTCTTTCAGCTTTTCAGGTAAAAGGTTGCAAATTCCTTCCTCTCCTCCTCATACTCCTACGAGCCCTCTGCCTGTTTTTGAGGAAAGGCTGTTTCTAGGAGGGGGACTTCCCAGTTGGATGTTTGGGCTCCTTCCTTCACAGACCTGGGAGCTTCAGCGGGCCTCAACTGTAGTTTAGCTGAGATCCCCTCAAAAGGAACCATGAGGAGAGTGGATTCTCTTGTCTCATGCCACAGAAAGGACCGAGTCCAGGTCATCCCCCCTCCAGTGAGAGTTTTCCCGGGTAGCATCTCTGAAATGGTCGCAGTTAAAAGTATCATCTTCCTTCTGTCCTAAAGCTCCTCACCCATCTTTCTCCTCAGTAGGATGATCTGAGGGCAGAAAACCCCAAACTTTGATGCTTATTGATGGGGAAGGTTCTCCAAAAGGATTTGTGGAGCAGGAGATGAAAACTTAGTTTAAAAGGAACGCTGACTCTTACTCCCTCGCTTTATGTGCTGCCCTGGCGAGCATGGTATCAGCTCAAACATCCCTGCCCATCACCTGCTCCCCTTTGTACTTTCAGAAAGAGATATCTTGTAGAGATTAAACGAGGGTCACTAACAAGAAGATGCATTGTGTGAAGGATGCTCTAGCTTTCCCCTGCAATGCCTCCCATGGCAGTGACAGACTTCTCTAACACATGACCTCGGGGAAAGAAAAAGAGGTGCCTCCCGATTTGTGCAGCACTTTCCCAAAGGCATTCAGATTCAGTCGCCCCGTGGCTATGAAAAATCTCTTGGTTTTGGAAGCCACTATAAACCCCGGCAGGCCACTGGAGATTGTTCAGATCGCTTTGCTGATGCTCCTCCAGCCCTGTTGAAGCGTAAACCTTTGAATCTCCTTTTTTCCTAGCTCACTAGGGGAGAGGACATTTTTCCCCATTGTGTGACAGAGCATCGTCTGTGTGACAGTCACATGGGGATGGAGACTTCCAGCTTGTCTTTCTTGCCCAGGACTAGTCCACAAACTTGTTGTCCTAAACAAGCAAATAATTGTGAATATGAGAATATACCCTGTCACTTGCAGCTTGTTTTTTCACTCTGGGGCTGAGAACAGTTCTCTGTGTGCAAGTGCTGCCAGTGAACTGGCCTCTGTCCCTGGGAAGCTGGTCATGTCCCAAGAAGTAGAGTGTAGCCAGGGCATCAAGGTCTGCCCCTGCACCCGTGAAGCCTAACCCTGCATCCTTAGTTGAATCTCAGGATGATTTGCTGCCTATCCCTGCAAATCTCTGGGAAGACAGAGGGTGCTGACACTGACTTCTGAGCTTGTTGCTCCAGACATTGAATATAACCTGGGATTTTCATTGCAGAGGCTGTCACCCCTCTGTCCCCTGGTCAGTGCCTGCTGGCTGAGTGACCAAGCGGTGGCTGCTGGAAATGTTTCCCCATGGTGACTGTTTTGGCTGTTGCCTATTTGCAGCCTCACCTGTAGGTCAGAACCACGGAAACCAGGATGTGGCTTGCCCAAAATTATTTGCCCTGCCTCATCCCACTGGTGAGGTGATATTGCCTGTGTTGGCTCTCCAGGGCATGGCAGGTCCATAAGGATGGGGATGCCTGCAACCTCAGGGCATCGTGCCACCCGTGACTGAGGTGGGAGCTGTGGTCTCTGCTGGGGTCCCAGCTGAGCAATAAGCTGCCGGCTGTGCGGTAGCCAGTTTTTCTGACAGACCCCTAGGGAGCCTTAGCCGCTCACCCAGCACGAGGAGAAAACCCGGCAAATCCTCTTAATCGCCACGCTTCCCAGGCAGCGTGGAAACAAAAAGCCCTGAGGAGAGGAGCCGGCAAGATCTCACCCACCAGGGAAAGGGGCCTCCAGCCCCTGGGAGCCGCCCCGGGTTGCAGGCAGCGTGGCGGCCGCTGGCTTGGCAGGCAGGAGGAGGCAGCTGCCGGGGTGGGAGCTGAACAAGCGAGCATTCAGGTGACGCGGCAGCAGCTGCTTTTCTGCGTGGACCTCGGTGCAGCCCGCTCCTGCGGGAAGGGAAGCATGTCCTGCTCTGAGTCAGACTCGCCACAACCCACATCACTCGGAGGCCTGGGCTTTTCGGGGGTTTTGGTTGAGGATTTTTATTTTTATTTTACATGGATATTTGAGGATATCCCTTCCCGCTCGTGTTTTTCTTCTCCCTTCGTGTACGTAGCGGTCAGAGAGATGAGGTAGGATTCAAGTATTAATCGCTTGCCTTTTTGAAGCCCCTGTGTCTTTACATTTCCCAGCCTGACGCTTGGTGTTGTTGGATAGTGCTGGCCTCTTGCAACATTATTGATCCAGAAGCTCCTGGGGATAGCTTAGCTACTCCTGTCACTTGGCTGCAGCACCCATTTAGCCTGGTGCCTGCTGTCACCGCTGAGGAGGGTCAAAGTGGAGCACAAGAGTTTATGTGGAGCTTGCAGGCTGGAGTACTCGTTTTTGTGGTGATTAAACTTCTGCTTTTATTGCCTCGGCATCCCTGCATGGGAAAGTCTGCAGTTCTTTGAGATAGGCTTCTCTTCCTGTGTTTTTTAGTTGGTTTTTTTTTCCTCCATCCTTGTGGTATTTATGTTCTTGCCCAGACCTGTGGAGTTTTTTTCTTTCTATTCTAGTTTTTCTCCGTGCGGCAGTTTCTTACTTCCCTTTGCGCTCGCCAGACCTCATCACTGCTGCTTTCCATCTTCGCAATTTTTTTAGTAAGTGATTAAGGAGATAATGATGATACTTCTGTATTGGAATTGAGCTTTTCACGTGCTACTCCAATTAGGTTAGTTGGGAATAGGAGAATTAAACACTCCTTATTTCATGCTGCCTGCAGAATTGGAAAGACAGCCTTGCATCCGTAGGCTCAGCCTACGACTAGGTGGCTTCTTTCAGGATTGCAAACCCTAAAAACTTGCTGGATTTTTGCTGAACAATCTGCATGTCGTGTGTCCCGTAAATTCCCTGACATCTGCTTGGCAAGCCGCGGTACGCATCTTTTTCTAGAAAGCGGCTCGAAAGAACCGAGGGATTTCTGTTTCCATCTTTAATCTAGAAAGCCTTCTGCAAGTTGCTTTCACAGATCTATTTAAAGGAAGACAAAAGTGTGAAGCTGCCCACCAAGAGGATTCTAGATTTTTTTTCTTTTCTTCTTTTTAAACTGACTGGCTCTGGATCGAGTCTCTTTAAATAAAGGTCTCTCTTCTCAGAGCAGCGTCGTGCTTTATTGCTCCTGCCATCTCTTCTGTTCCCAAAGTAGCATCACTTCAGAGACTTCTGAGAGCAAAGGAGCCTCTTTCAAGTGCTCGGGGTTTTTTCCGCACCTTCCTTCAGTGGTGTGGGTATTGTTCGGCTGAAGTGTCCCTTCCTTTCCAGCAACCTTTAATTCATTTTTTCTGCAGAGGAGTCAGTTCTGAGGTCACCTCAATTCTCTTCCCAAGGGAAGCCGAAGACTATGAAAAGTCAACTTCCCTGTCCTTATTTAGTTGAAAACCTGCTTGCACTCTGGGGGGAGGTGGGGAAAAAAAGTAACCATGCTTTTTGCATGTGGCTCAGATTGTGGGATCTGGCTTGTTAGAGCTAACCCACAGAGAAAACCTGGCCTTGCTGGTATCCTGCCACGGGTGGCTGAGCACTGGCCTTAATTCCCTGATGTCCATAGGCTTTCCGGTCTCACAGAAAGACTCATGTCTGGTCCGAGTCCTCGGAAAAACACAGGCCGACTCAAGTAGCCTTTCCACTCTTGGCTTTGCTTTTCAAGTAAAAATGCCACCAAGGAGATGAGACATTCCTCGTTTCTCAGGGCTAAGCTCAACATTCCCTCTATGCTGTCCCATTAAGATCTTGTCCCTCTCGCTTTCCCCTCTTGTCCCCACCATTGGTCTGTCTGCCCTGTGACCACCCCTAACGCAGGGCAGGCAAGCCCGGCTGGGCCCAGGCTGCTGGAGGAGTTGGTTCCCCTTCAGATAAAACAGTTCCAGGTAAGGAGGCGAGTTTTGGTTGGGTTTCCCCCAGCCGCCCCCCAGCGAGGCGGTGCAGTGGCGGCTTTCTGCTCTGTCCATGGTGGCTGGGCTGCGGCAGTGCCGGGCTGGCAAGGCACAGCACGGCACCGTGCAGCCTTCGCGGTGCCATGGCACCCAGCACTGGGCATTTCATTTAGCAGATTTTTTTTTTTTTTTAATTTTCTTTTTTTTTCAGAGCGTTATAATAACTGTTACCATAACGTTAACTGGCAAGATGCTATTTACAATTTGAATGTGGAACGCTTAAAATATTAATGATTTGAAAATGTAATTGGTAGATCTCTTAAGCAGTCGAGGAGCTTGTGTTAAGTGCTAGCGATGTGTTTTCCTTTTAACACACCATGCAACGTGTAATGCCTTTTCCTTCCCATTTAGGCTTGCCCGTATTCCCAGTGTCTCCGCACATGAAGAGCCTTTCATCCACCAATGCAAACAGCAAAAGGCAGGCTCAGCCAAGCTGTACTCCAGCCTCGAGGTTGGCTGCCAAACAGCAGAAAATTAAAGAAAGCCGGAAGACAGATGGGCTGTACACAGACGAAGAGGAGGATTTCCAACATGCGTCTCTGCTGCAGAAATACAGCGAGTGCGAGAAGCCATCAGGGAAACGTCAGTGTAAAACAAAACACTTGGCACTGCAGGAGAGGAGAAGGAGGTCATCTCTGACAGGGGATGACACCACAGATATCGAAAATGCTGAAGATAAGGTATCTTTATTTAGACTTAATTGTCCACCAGCCTCTCAGAAGGCAGAGCCAGCCTGCTTAAAACTAATGCGCTGTCATGCATGCAGGGTTGTGGGTATTGCATTCAAATTCGTCTGTGGACGCTTTACACATTTCGTATTTGCTTTTCTTAACCCAAGTTAAAGGCACTGTTGCAGGGGCTGAGGCATCCTGCATTTAAAAAAACGTAGTGAGACTTTATAGAAAGATTAAATAGGAGTGGTAAAGAGTAACTCAGTGCTGGCAAAACGTAATCTCGTCACTGTTTTGTAAAAATGAGGATTAAAAAAACCCCCCACGAATAATGGTTTTGACAGGTCACGGTAACAAGGAAAGTCAGGAAGCGACCAGAGCCTACTTCAGACTGCGACTCCTCACCGGTCAAGTCATACGAGCAGAAGCTGTACGATCGCCTTCAGCAGACTCCCTCATTGCTACCCGTCTCGCAGCCCTCGCAGCTGCCGGTTGCAAGCCCCCCTCAGGAGACCACCCCGAGCCGGCCCATGCCGCCTGAGGCACGGAGGCTCATTGTCAATAAGAACGCTGGGGAAACGTTGCTGCAGCGGGCAGCACGCCTGGGATACGAGGTGAGAGTCCGTCAACACCCTGCGGGACGATGCTTGGTGGTTGGGGTTTTTTTTAATTTCAAGTTCAAACCCTCTTTCCAATAGATGGAAGTTTTTTGCAAAGTGGCAGCTTTATGTTTTGGTGGTTGAAATTTGCAGCCCCCCTCACCCGGTGTATGGGGTCTTGGGGGCGGGTAGATGTGGGAACAGGTCCCCACCACTGTTCGGTTGGCTGGCAGGGACGCAGCATAAGCAGCATCCTGCATGAACGAGCAAAGGGTAAAGTTTTATTGGTAACCCTCGATTCCGTTTAAATATAAGCCATCTGCAGACAGAATGAATGTCGGGTTTTCTTTTTAAAGCAGTCTTTATGGTGATTTTTAATGAGCTGTACAATTTTTTCCTTTTGTTACTCGTGAAGAGCACGTAGTTGAGGAGAAGGGTTTTATTTTTTGTTCTTTTCTCCAAGGAGTATCTGGTATGTGACACAGGATGTAGCGCTTGGAGTGTCCTCTTGCATGATCAGATGCATCGTAGGAGCACTCTGCATGCTTTATGCTCCGAGTCAGGAGCTGCTCTGTGTAGCTGGAACAATGTTGTCTAATGAAACGGCCCCCCTGTTGCTACAAAAATCAGAAACGGATGAATCCCCTGGCTCTGCTGTTTTGAAGCACGGTTTTATTGGGGAAATATGGGCATGTAGGTATGAGCGTTGTCGTTGCTCAACTTCAGACTTTGTGAAGAGGTGTTTCATTGCAGAGAGTGATTGCTGCCTTTGGCATGGCTGCGGGGTTTGCCTTGGCGGTGAGGGGACTGCTTGGACCTCGGGGCTGGGGGTTCAGCCCCATGCTGGAAGGTGGCATCAGCCCGGGCCCAGGTGGGGCCTGCCAGGCCTCAGCAGTTTGCTGAAACCTCAGAATGCCCTTTGTACAGCTCAGTGTGGAGAGAGGCCTTCTCCAGATCTGGAAGGCAGGGTTTGTTGGTAAGGTTTTGTTTACCCTAGACAAAGGCTTCTTCTAACCCAGGGCACTTCAGCTCTAGCGAGGAGGAGGAGTAGGAGTGGTTGTTACAACGTTGCTATGGTAATTCCATAATTTAAATGGCTTAATTTCCTACGGACCTAAACTAACATTTCCTATGGATCCAAAATCAAAATGTGTTTTAGCATGCGCTCCAAGCTTTCGGGGTGTGTTTTCTTCCTGCATGGTGTCTGTCACAGGGAGTACTGCTCAAGCGTAGTGGGCTGCCGTGGGGTGCTTGTGCACGTTGCTTTCTAGCCATGCTCTCAACGGGGGTAGCTCCAAAACTTGGTGATGGGGTGAGATCTTGCTCAGGCTGAGGCTGAGGGCTCTTCATGTGCTTTGCTTGAGAGCAAGAGCTGAGTGTTGGCCTTTACCGGGCTGCTCTCAGAAAGCCAGAGATGCCTGGGCTCACCCAGGTGGGAGTCCTGGGGTAACCTTGTGTGCTCACCATGCCTCCAGCTAATTAAAGATTTTGATTTTCTGACTTGAATTCACCCAAAAGTTAAGCGAGCACCACGTTTTTACTAGGATTAAATATTCTCATCATTTTACTTGACTGTCCAGCTGGTGTTGACAGCACAGCAGTGGGTCCCTGTTGTTGGCAGAGCTCAGGGCAGGAGAGCTGAGCAGTGCATGGGGGTAGAACCTGGTCTGTGTGCCCAAGCTGGTGCTGGGATCCGGCACAGAACATGTCTTTCAGGGCTGACAGCAGTGGGTGGGTGGCTGCACCGTCCTTTCAGGGTGTCATTTGTCCTGCGGTGCGCTGTGATAGTTTGGTCAGCTCTGGAAGCTCTGTGGCTGTGGCATTTCTCATGCTAGCGACCGGACTACTGCAGTTAGTAGCAAGCTGAATTCCCTCCATGTCCAGAAAAATTAAGAGTTATCAAGAAGTTACAAATCCCTCTATTTAATTTTAAAAAGGAAAAAAAAAAAAAGGAAAAAAAAAAAGTCTTGGTGGGTCAAACTAATTTGCTGGTGTGTGGCCTGTGGCAGCTGTGCACCTCTGCTTTCTGCCGTCCCCATTAGTGGGGCAGCAACCTTTGGTGGCTGCAGCGTGATGGCCTGGGGCTGACGCTGAAGCAGGAGCTCTGGATGCTCTTTGGGCACATGAGGGCTCCTCATAGCTGCCATGCTCGCCACAGGGAGCCTCGTGGCCTCTTGCCAGCCCAATGGCAGTGGAGGCAAATGAGTCTGTGGCATTGGGGCTGTGGCTTGCAGAGGGATGCCAAGTGCTGGTGCAGCCCTCGGAGCTGGTGTCACGGGGCCCCGGTGTTGTGTTGGGGTAGAGTCTCTGTCCTGAGACTGGGTGAGCTCATGCCTGCCCTCCACTGCAGCAGGGATGCCCGGAGGCTGTGCAGAGATCCCACCCCAAACCCAGAGGCACGCAGAGGTGCTGGCGAGTTCTACGTATCGTTCCTGGGACCCACAGGGAGCCCAGGTGCTGCTAGATCAGGTGCCTCTGCCTCACTCTCAGTCGGATGTGCCCCAGGTATTTGTGGGGAGGGGGACACGCACGGTTAGGCGCTTTTTTTGTGTGTGTGAAAAGCTGACGGGAGAGCGAAATGTCGAAGGACAAATGCGGCGTGTGTCTGGTCAGATAAATTGCAGGGCTGTAACCAGCAAGGCTACTTAAAGGCAGCGTGGCAAACGGTCTTCGGCTCTGGAAATCCGTGCGGTCTGAGCGAAGCCCTGGCGAAGCCGGTGGAAAGCTTTGCTTCCTCTGCGCCAGGCTTCTGCATCAGGCCTCCCTTCATCAGGGTGTTAGCAGCCCATTCGCAGGGTGCGGGCGCTCTTGAATCCGTTCTGTTTTCCCCATTTGAAACAAATGACTTGAGATAATAGTAGTCTTAAAACTGTAATTTACTTTTTGTGAAGAGGGAATTATAGGGAGCGTAAAGTCTTTTTGGGGAAAAAAAATTACAAAAGGCTTGCGTAATGAATGTGATGGGAGAGGAAACACTGGCTGTCTTTGTGCCGCTTGTTGCTTTTTGGTGTGCGCCTGGACTTGGAAAGTTCTCTGGTGAATTTGGGTTCAAAACACTGGGAAGGCAGGGGAATTGGAGGAATGTGTGGTGTGTGAAAGACGCGGTGTTTGCTTCCAAGGGGGTTTAAACACGCACGGAGACAGGGGCTATCCAGGCAGGGGAGAGGGTTTGCCCCGGGGATACCTCACAAGAGCCCTGGGTCCTAGTGTCACCACGTCTGGAAGCCCCCGAGCATCGTCCTGCCCTTGCTCCCTGGGGGCTCCTGCACGCTGCCAGGGTACTAGCATCGCGTCTGGGGTTTGGCACAGTGCCGCGGGGAAGCGTTAGGACTCAGGTTACAATGCTTCGCCCGACAGACGTTTCGAGGTTGGGTGGAACGGACCAGTGCTTCTTGGTGGCACCACGCTTGTGCAGGGGGGTGCGGGGGGGGGGAGGATGCTGACCCTTTCCCTTGGTAAAGGGGCAGGAGCCACCGCAGAGCACGGGCCGGGGAGAGGAAAACGAAGGGCACCTACCTAGCTGATGAGGATGGGGTTGTGCGTATTTGCATGCACCGTTTAGCGTTGCTGTTTGCAGTTTGGCTAACAAACTGCAGGCAGGAGAAGCGGCGGCGGCACATATATATCTCTTGGCTGGTGATGTGCTAGCTCCCAGTCTTTGGATTAACTGCGAGTGATTTTCAGATTGCTGGTTTAAATAGAGCACCTGAACAGCCATTAAATTGCCCCGTGGCACTTTCACAGCCTTTCTCGAACATGAGCGAGTGATGCTTACAAAACCAGAAGTGTGTTTTGTGGCACCACGTGTTCCTGTATTTTGGCGGTTGATGGCTAATATTTTTGTAAATTGAATAAATCATGTTAGGAAAAAAAAGTTAATGAGGCATTTAATTAATTAACAATGTGGAGTTTTATGGTCTTTATGGTTAAATTTTGTGGTTAATGACATTCTTCTTATAGCCTCTTAACACAGAACGCTCGACAAAATTAGCCTTTCCATCCAGTAGTAGGCATTTCGCCCTAGGACGAGCCTTTCCTTTCTACAAAAATAGATGAAAGGTGTTCCTTTATTTTGAGTCGCAGAATCTATTTTAAATGGTAACTGCATGCTAAAAGTGGAGCCGAATACGGCAGCCGCTTCTGCCGCCTATATCCATCTGCTAATTTGCCTGGCGGGGTGGTCTGGTTTTGAAGGAAAATTCATCCCTCTGGGATATAATTTCGCACAGCCCTTTCTTTGGGCTTGAGCAGGGTAAAGAACATCCTTTCCAGACCGATTTTTGGCCTTTGGGCTGATGAGCAGGAACGTTTAAGAGCTGCTGTTGGGTGAGAGAGAGGTGGGACTGTGGGGATCCCAGGTTAAACTGGTGGGCACATGGGGTGGTGCCGGGTGGTGGAGAGCTCTGCTCTGTCCCGGCGACAGGTGAGGGGGGGGATGCTCTGGAGCCTGGGACGGGCAGCTCATTAGCTCCCTGCTTCAGCCTGGTTAGTGAGGGCCTGCTAAAAGAGCAGCTTCATGCTGTATCCTGGATACCAGCTCTCGGGTCAGGTATACCCAGAGCACAGATTATTGCGGGCTTTCCGGCAGATTTTGAAACGGGAAGAATAAATGTATCCCACCCGGTGGTCGTTTTATTCTCTTACTTTGGCAAAGCAAACGCTTGCCCCCTCCATGCCGTATCCTGCTTGGCGGGGATGTCGCTCAGCCTTTGAGAGGAGCAAGGGCAAAATTAATGGCTTGCTGCTAATCTGGGTACGTGGAGGAGGGGGGGAAAAGGGGGGGGGGAGCTATGTTATACGTGCAGCATCACTTAGAAATGTGGGTTGTTTTTCTTCCTTTTTCTTTTGCGTCGGAGACAAATGGAGGAAGACTCGCACCATCCTAAATTTTTGGTTGAGTGATGGAGCAGTCATTGTTTCAAGGCTGCATGACAGCGTAGAGCTGAGTCTGGCCTAGGCTCTCGACCGTGGTATATTTGACTGCAAGATGAATTGTGTTAAATTCACATGGCTTCCCACGGCGCCGGGCTCGTTATTGGAACCTGGCGCCTGGCTTTAGTTCTGCATGCAGAAAACCAGGGTGGGTGAAAATGGGATTTCCCTCATCTTGATAGAGCCAGCCGGGCTTTTTTGTTGTTGTTGTTCGCTGATAGTGGACCCGTCCTTTGTGTGTCTTAAATGTGTTTTGTTTCGGGGTCATGCGCTTTTCCTTTTAAAAACCAAACCAACGTGGGCCGCGGTGCTGTTGTGCTTGCAGAATTTTCTGCTGGAAAAAATGCAGATGTAAGAGCAAAAACCTTCCTGTGGAAGTTTTGAGAACTGGAAAGCTGCGAGGTTTTTTTGCCTGCAAAGTTTTCACGTTCCCTCTGTGTGACAATTCCTGACGTTGAGGGCTGCGGGAAAAGGTCCCTGCGGGGCTTGGAGCTCTCAAGTGCTGCTTCACACAAGCTAAGTCTGCTCGTGGGAAGTCGTGGTCTCTGCTACATCTGCTGAAGAAGTGGGACTCTCAGCGGCTTCCCCTTTTATTTTCCTTTTAACTGACCTGTCTCAGAGAGGGTAACAGGCATATCATAGGGGTTTGTGTTCTACCCCTTCCAATGCCCCCCCTGCCTTTCTCCCCCCTCCCCCTCCTTCACCAAGAGACACAAAATAACTCGATGTATCTGCTGTTTTTTTTTTCCTCCTATTTCCAGGAAGTGGTTCTGTATTGTTTGGAAAACAAGGTGTGTGATGTGAATCATCGTGACAACGCAGGTTACTGTGCCCTGCACGAAGCCTGTGCTAGAGGCTGGCTGAGCATCGTGCGGCATCTCCTCGAGTACGGGGCTGACGTCAACTGCAGCGCTCAGGATGGAACCAGGTTAGCAACACCCCCAGACCACCATCGGCATCGGTGGTCATCACCACCAGGCAGGAGTTGTGTTGGCCATCACAGTGGTGGGAGGCACTTTGTGCCTCTCCTTCATGTTTGCCTTGTCCTGCCTCCCCATCCTGCATGAAACCCTTAAATCAGGTAATGCTGCCAAGGTCCTCTTGCACAGTCTCCTTATTGCTGGTCCTTGGGTAGGAGAGCACAGGACTTGGTGACCTCCTCCACTCTCTGGTTAATAAAGCAGTGAGGGCACACTTTTGTGGTGACTCCAGTTCAGTGTAATTTATTTTTTTTCTTCTGGGAACTTTTATAAGTTGTACAGGTTTTTGTTGGTTTGTTTGTTTGTTTGTTGGGGTTTTTTGTTTGTTTGCTTGGGGTTTTTTTTTTAAGAGTTTGTGAAATTCCCAGCTGCAGGGCAGGAAGGAGAGCTTTTTGAGCTGCAGCCCTGCTCCTCTGTGCTCCAGCTCCTTTGAGCTGTGCCAAAAGAGTGGGCTTTTCCTTGATAGCAGGGTTACTTTTAAGAGCACTCAAGGCTTCTGCGGCCATTGGGCGTGTGCTGTATGCCTGTATGCTATATGAACGTGTTGTTTTGCTGAACGGTGAAGGTCTCCGCTCATTTGGGATTTCGGGTATTTAGTTATTTTTTAGCAACCTGGATTAGGCTGAGATTTTAGGTTCCTTCCCAGAGTAAAAGAGGTGCTTAGTTCCCGTGCTCACAGATAAGTGAGGGATGGTGGTGGTGTTTTTTTTTTCTTTGCGGAGATACAAATGCTGCTCCACACCTTTTCTAAGCTTCTTGTGCGTGTTCTAAAGGTACCTCTTTGACCACCGCTGCGGGGATGACCTTGGGATAACTCTCTTCAGCATATTATGCAGAACGTTATCTAGTCTGTGCATTTGGGTGACCTGTCTGCATTGTACCCTGGGAAGCTCCTTCGGCTTGTTATCTTAAACCATTGTTATCACTATCACCGTCCAAATAGCCAGAGAGGTAAAATTAGCATCACTAAGAGTCTGCCTCTTTCGTTTTTAAGACCTTTATTTATTAGCTTGGGAAGGGAGGAGTCAGGAGAACAAAAGTCCAAAAGGGCCGGTTAGGATGGTCCCTTAGAAGTTCACGATGGTCTGTAGTTACCGGCCCATCACGGCCCAAAGGAAACGTTTCTGGAGAAACATTGAAACTCTGGCTGGATTGTCAGGGTCCTTCTCCATGTCTCACTGCCTAAGGAGTCTACGCATTCCAGGCTGACAGACAGCCCCCCACATTTTCTGCTGTCTCCAGCTTTAATACGCAACCTATGGCCAGTTGCCATAAAAAAAAGTATCCTCTTTTTACCGCCCCCACCCCCCACACCCCTTGCTGGAATAATTTATACGGAAAATTAACCCCAGAAAGTTTCTGGCCAGTCTTAACCACCCAACAGTTCAGAGTCCACTTTTGATTTCGATTCACAGATGGAGCTGATTTTCGAGAAAGAAACTTGGCACATGTACCCTGAAAAGCTGTTTGGGGGAAATTGCGTTTCAAAAATGAGCATAATAATGATCTGATCATAGATGGTAATGTCAAAACTCGGCTTGTGGTCCCCTTTCTTTTCTGATGGCAGGGTTTTGGTTTTTCGCTTCTTGTCTCTCTTAAAAGCTACCCAACAGACAGTCTGTATCTGAAGCATGTCTAATACACAGATGAAAGATGGTCTGGCTGCCCTGAGTTGAGCAGGGCAGAGAGCAGAAGCTTGTGTAAGGAACTTGTGATCAGGGTTGTCCCCGGCCTTTTGGTAGGGTCAGACTTCACTGTTTCCGTAGCGTATGTCATGACATTCCTAAGAAACCCCATTTCTCTGTTGAAGGCTCAGTAAGTTTTTCTCCTTTAACTTTTAGGAGGAAAGACCTGCCAGTCTTCCTCAACTGTATTATTGTCAAAATTAAAATTCCTGAACACGTTCACCCCTTGGAAACCCCAAACAAACCTGCCATCAAAGCCTTCTCCCCCTCCCCTGCTTTTTTAACAACGCCAAACATGCCTTATTGGCACCTCTGCCACCTCACAAAGCCCAATAGCTGGAGAGATTTTTGGTTGTGCTGGAAGCTCTCAAATCTCCAGACCAGTATCTCCAGATGTGTTTAACTCTGTTCAGCCGGTTAAAGTAAATCCATGTAGAGGTGTGATGTAACTGCACGAGCTGTGATGTAACTGCTACGCTGCCGTTGTTGGTGTGTCAGCCTGGGGTGTCACCAGAATTCCCTGAAGCTCTTAGGTCTGTGTGACTTGCTGCCTGCCGTTTCTCTGGTCAGCTCCTCGGAGGCTGCTCTCTGAAAAGCCGTGGGGAGCGAAGCTAACGGGGCAAAACGTCCGTGTGAAGGTGGAGGATGTGGGGACAATTCTGCATCTCTCCTTTTAATCCTGTGTGCCAAGCCGCAGGGGCTCTGGTCACACGTGGTTCTACGTGCTCATGTTTTAAGTTCTGAACACGAAGCAGAGACCTGAACCTCTCGCTTTGGCCTTGCCTGGTAACTGTGGTGGGTTCAGTAGAAAAGGCCAGCTCTCAGCCTTTTCATTCAGGAATCTTGGTGAAGCCAGGCCACAAGCGAAGCCTCAGGCTGCAGCAGCAGGGCAAGGAGGTGGCAGCTTTTGGGTTGGGGTGGCTCTAGGGCTCTGCCTGTGTACCTCCTGCTGCCTGCATCCCACAGCGTCCCTCCGCCTGCCCGCAGCGCCTAATGCCGGGGCTGTTCCCCCCGTGAGGCCCCTGCGGGCGGTGCAGCGCCCGCGGGCCCTGAATACACACCTGAATACACGAGCGCTCTGCCGCCGAATTCCTGGCTAATCGAGGGTTATCGTGGTGTCTTTAAGACCTGTCTCGGAGGTGCCACAGTCACTAAGGGCTCTTAATCGTCTTACCCATACATAATAATAGACAGTGCTTAAGAGGCGAGCGCTTTCCTTCCCTGGCAGGACCCCTGTAAGCGCCGTAGCTCATCAAGGTGCATCGGGGAGGACCAGTGCCTGACACCAGCGAGGATGGTTGCGGGTGCTGTGTTTGGCCGTAACTCCTTGCTCTCTTCTCCCCGTAAGCCGTGGTTCAGCCTGCCCTAGCTGAACCAGGTGCTGCTTTAAAAACAAAGCCACACGGCAGGCATTCAGGCAGCTCCCGCCTGGTAAGCGAGGCCTCTCCGGTTGCTGCTTTCCAGTCCGCTCCCTCGATTGGCTTTCGGCTAGATTCGCTCTCCGCAGCCGCGTTTTGCGTTATCCTTCTCGCTGGCGGGTGATGAGCTCAGCCTTTTTTTTTTCATTATTATTATTATCATTATTATTATATTTTCCTTGGGAGGACCCTGCCAAGATGGCTCTCTTCCTGCGTCCTTTCAGCTGGTCTTGGCAGCGCCGTACCCTCCAGCAGCTAGTTGCCTTAAAGGAGAGGCAGCTGCTGCCCTCCTGCAGCCCGCCCCTTGCCTCTTCCGTGGGGCAGCGTTGCATAACAGAAGGGATGGAAATAAAAACGCAACGCCAGGATACGGTATTGCTTCGGCGACTAACTAGACCTCTCATTGCAGCGAGGAGAATTTTGATGGTGCCTGAGAGGCTGAGAGCAAACCCTGACTGGTCTAAATAGTTTATAATTTTGGTGGTGGAATGATAAACCCCCAGTGAAATGTTTTCCTAACTCTAGTAGCAGTAAAAATAGTAGGAAGAATTCGACAGCACACAAGAGAAGGTTGAAATGTGTGTCTCCTGTTAGGGTATCGCAGCTCTCGAATGTCCCCAGATCCTTCTGGGGCCTTTGGAAGGGTTTGTTTTAGAAATGAGCTGTACTGCCATTAACTGTACCATTAGGGATAGAGAGTGTTTATTTCCATGATGTGCAGGGCGGAAAAGATTATATGGGTAAAGCAGCCCAGGAGAGAACTCCCAGGGATCTTTTTTTCACATCTGAAAAGGTTCCCAACTCCAGTAGTTACTTTTGCATCCTGCAAAGAGGATGGTTAAACTCTGCCAAGACTGAAAAATACTTTTTGTCCTCTGCCGGCCCTGGTGGGAGAAGCAAACATGAGTAGCCGTGCGTTCGCACCGTCCCTCTTGTGAGCTTGCCAAGAAGCTTCGCTAGCCAGTAAAAGAATCTGTCAGTGCTCTGTTACTGCCTCTTTTCCCTCGCCTTAGTTAGGAGATTCCCCCTTTTTCCCCCCTCCCCTACAGTGTTTTCTTTCCCGCCTTTGCTTCCTTCTATTTATTGCTCTTCCTTCTTCTGCGCAGCTTTACTGTGCCTTTCCTTCCCCTTGCCTCTACACGGTCCCCTCTCATGCCCAGGGCAGCTTCCCTGTGCTCTGACTGGTGACAAAGATAGGGCTGCCTGCCCCACTTTCCGCTGCCCTATCTACCTCACTGTGCCAGGCTGGGTGACCCGTAGAGCGGGTCCCGTCCCAGGGTTACAGCCAGTGTGCTGCAATTTCTCCTTCCTGGGGAAGACCCAGGTGCCCTTTAATAAACTCACCTGGGTGTCGTTAAATCGATTGAAACTCTGGGCGGTGATTCAGATGTTGTTTTTAATAAGTTAAGGGATCATCTTGAATTCATTACTGCTTCAAAAGCCACTTAGGTAAAGGCAGTTTAAAAAAACCAAAAAGGCAAACAAGCGAGAAAACCCACAAACCAACAAACCCACAGCACCCTCCAAACCCACCCCCATCCTCCCCAAACCAGAAAAATTTTAATTCTAAAATAAAATGGAAACAGTTCAAAGTTAAAGACTCCAGGAAAGTGACAGAGACAGCGAAGTCTGACCCTACCAAAGCATCCCCAGCATTTGGCGGCAGCCGTAACTCTCATCTGTTCCCAGTGCCTGTTGCCAGACTTCCAGCCAGGGATGCTTCGTGCCCGGTGGGGGACGGGAGGGTTTGCAGCAAGGCTGACCTTTCCCGCTGTAGATGTTCGGGGTGTCGTGACCCGACGGCTCGGGCGTGAGCTGCTTGCTGACAGCCAGCAACACCTGATACTACTTAGGCCGCCATGTCAGCACCCCTATTATTTGTTACTGGTGGTGTTGTATCGCCAGGGATACTTTGCATGGGTGAGATCCCGGGCGCGCTGGGCATGCAGTGCTGTGGCAGTCCCTCTGCGGACACCACTCAGTAGGTGGAGGCGGGAGGCTGAGGTTTGGCAGGGGCCCCGGGTGCTTCTTCAGCACCGTCTGTCGAGGGCATCGGATAGTGTCAGTATGTTAGAGACTTCCCTGAGAAATCATGAAGAGATGTGCTGACCCTTTGCAAGTGATCCTCATGGACCTCTCTGGGCTTAGAACTGGGAAGTGGTTTTCCAAAGAGCAGCGGTGTCAGGCTTTGAAGGCATTCCTGTGTTGCACTCTCTGGTGCCAGAGGTTTGAAAGGTGGCATGAGTTGGATTGAAGACCATGCTCAGCAGCTCAAGGGTCACCCACTTGTTTGCTGTGTTGGTGGCCTGGGGCATGCAAGAGACAGGAGAGAGTCATCTCTCCGTGGGTAATGAGCCTCAAACTCTTCCAGTGCACCTCCCCCTCTCAATACAGTGTGCACAGGTCGAAACCAAAACTGCATGCAGCTCTCTAGCAAGATGAGGGCAAGCGAGAGTGCTTCACGTGTGACAGATGTTAATCGCCCTAAATCACGTCCTACTGGAAAGTACTTGGAGTAAACACACCTGGAACGTGTTTCTCTTGGAGATGGATCAGAGTCCCCCTCCCACCAGCAGTGCTACGTGATAGATGGAAAAACAGTGGTGTGCCTTCCTCTTCTGACTGGTTTGATCTGCCTCTCCTCTGCCTCGAGCTCACGTGGATGCCAGTCCATACCAAAGCAGAGGTGGGGTTGAGGGGACATTGTCGAGTGTGGGAGAAAGAGTGTGGGACGTGGCCCCCTTTGCAAGAGGGGAGTTTCAGCTAAATTCTTTATTTACTTCCTTATTCTTACCTTTTAATGCATCTCTTTTGAGAGCTTGAAAGTCTTGTTGGGAGGCAGCAGTGTTGACAGGCTCGAGGAGGAGGAGGAGTAGTGCAGACAGAGTCGAGTTGAAGGGCCACCATCACGATCACTGGCTGTTGAATTTGACTCCCTTTTCAGTTCCCTGTCCATAGCTCTCTAAGGAAAAGATGGGATTTTAACACATCTTCATTAGGCTGAAGGGTAATACGTTCTAACTCCAGACAACTCCCCGTTACGTATAATCAATTTTAAAGGCAAAAAGTTAATGCGATTTATAATTAGCGATAAGAAATTCAAAACCTGGAATTGCAGACGTGTATTAATGAGCAATCCCTTCTGTGGGCTCAGAAAACGTATGCCTGAGCTTGTATGGATTGCTCGTGCAATAGTGGAAAATGCTTTAACTCCTGGGTGGACTAAACCCAGAAAACAGCTGTTCTCTGTGTAGAAGGCTTGGACTGGGCACAGGTATATTCGCGAGCGCTGTTCAGGGAGGGAATGGTGCAGAAGCTGAATTCCCAGGAAGTGTTGGTAGGTTATTCCTATGTGCCTCACTGAGGAGCTTTGAGTAAGGGATCGCCGCGCTTGCCCGGCGGCAGGCTGAGCGAGCCCGTACTCCTCCTCCACAGCACGCCGTGAGGGTGGCAGAGGTGCTGGGCGGTCGGGTGGCCGGCTGCAAAGCGCCGTTGGTGAGGCTTCATGTGAACTGCTGCCTTCTGCTGCAGTGACATAATTATTCCACTGGCCCTCGAAACGTGTTTGGCAGTGAACAGACGGAACAGAAATACCTGCCCCAAGCAGTCTTGACTGTGAAAAGACAAGAAGGGAGGGGATGATGTGCAAGTAAAACCAACAATGAGATGATTGGCAGCTGTATTAATGGTGTTACTTTTTTATAAATAACTTTGATCTGAAGTCAGAAATTTCTTGTCAGGTGCATTTGCATAATGCTATTGACTCACAAAGGTAACGCTGCGATCTGTCTGTTCTTTCCATAGACCAATCCACGACGCCGTTGAAAACGATCACTTGGAGGTCGTCCGCCTGTTACTGTCTTACGGTGCTGACCCAACGCTTGCGACCTACTCGGGGAGGACCATCGTGAAGATGACCCACAGCGAGCTCATGGAAACCTTCCTCACAGGTGTGTGGCCATATTGCTCGGGGCTCCGCTGCCTGCGGTGAACAGGGGGGTGTTTTCTGCCCCTCTTCCCCCCCAAAGTCCTGCTGCCCAGCTGGGATGGCTCCTCACTGAGGAGCATGAGGGTAGACTGCAGTAGCTCTGTCAGGCTGCGGATGGGAAGCATAGCTGTGCATGGGGGCTCCTTCTGACTGAAACTTTTACCAAGTCATAAGGATTATGCCACTATCAGGTTTGATGGGTGGGAGGTTAGCAGGCTGTTTTGGTGCCTTCAGTTCCCTGCTTAAAGTGAAAATAAGAAACTCATTAAATCGAATAGCTGTTTGTTAAACATAACCAGATTTTCCTGGGGTCTTGCTTCTAGTACTTGACTTTTCGCACGGTCTGCCTCATTTTATGTCTGACATGCTGCAACACTAAATATTGAAGGCTCTTGTCCTTAAGCATGTCCATGGCTTCGGGTTTTTTTCCTGTTAAGTTTTGGATAAAGACACTTCCACTCCCTAATAACTTAACCTCTGAAAATGTTCTTTGTAAACCATGTTATTAGGGGATGCAAGTTCATACTCAGTGAGTTTAAGACTTGTCCACTTAGCTGCTTGAATGGTGCTTTGCAGAAAGCACATACTTGTATTGGGACTCCAGTTAAGTCCAGTATCTTGGACTTCTTAGTGTCTTGATTCCCAGTATCTTTTCATCAGCTCAGCTAGCAAATCTCCCAAAGTTACGTCTTCAGGAAGGGCTTTGCAGCATCTGAATGTTACCTGTTTGGAAAAGCCTTTTCCATCAGTTTCTCTGGGGCCACTGTTTCACCCACAGGGTGGTGTCCAGAATAACCGTGCAGGCTCAGAAGCACGGTACATCCTGTCTTTCACAGAAATTAACTGCTGCTCTCAGATACTGAAGCTTACGGTTAGGTCCGTCCCTCTCGGACCGTGAGCGATGAGTTGATGTGGTGGCTCATGTACTTGATGTGATGGCAGAGGGGATGTGGGAGAAAAGTGAATTCCGGGAATGTTTGTGAGGATGGTGGGTGCTTGTGCTGTTCTGTGTAGCATGGGCATCGGGAACACGGTGCAGGTTTTTTGATGAGAGGTGTGGCGGATGCGTAGCGAGACTCTGTATGACACACCGTCTGCTAAACTCGCCAGCTTTTTGTTCTCATCAGTATGTTTTTGTTGCTGTTTTTTCCTCTCCAGAGTATTTAACTGACCTGCAAGGTCGAAGTGCCGACGACCCTGGTTTGTACTGGGATTTCTATGGCAGCTCTGTGTGCGGTGAGCAAATGTTACCCTTCATTTCTTTGTATGCGGAGACTTTCTAAAACATGCGGCACGTGGGGGCGGGGGCCGTTTTATGGTGGGGGAAGCTAGGGAGGAAGGAAACTGATTTTATTTACAGATCACGTTATTGGAAGAAAAACCAAGAGCTGCAACAGCCTCTTCAATGCTGACTTGGCACCTTTATTCAATTTTATTTAGATCCGAAAGATGAATCTGGATTTGACGTCTTGGCAAATCCTCCTGGCCCAGGTGATGAAGATGAAGATTGCTTTAGCGATGTGTTCGAATTTGAATTTTCGGATGAGCCTCCCTTGCCCTGTTACAACATTCAAGTGTGTCTCTCTCAGGGGTAAGAACAAACGTGGAGTTTGGGGTAAAAAGAGCCCAGACGATCTGCTTGGGTTGGGGGCAGCTTGTGTCCGTGGGGAGAAGCGCTTGTGCCTATCTAATGCAAATGAGAGCGCAATGCTGTAATTGCTGGGCTTTTTAGAAATAAGCTAATAGGAGGTGGGAGAGGGGAGAGGCTGATGTGCTGGGGCGGTGTTTTAAACGCTGTGCTCCCAAGCAGGATTGAGTGACATTTCAACAGAAGCTCCTTCCTTCATCCTGGGCAGGCACCTTGATAGAAACACCCCAAAATGCATGTGCTTCTAGCACTGAAATTTGGGTATCATGTTCATAAGGCTTTTTAATTGTATTTAATGGGCTTTTCCGTTCTGCTGAGTGAGTGGACATGCTTTTGTGGATGATGAAATGAGAACTGCCGCTGCTCTTCTAGACTTTTTGGCAAAACTGGTTTAAAGGCCCAAATTATATCAAACAAATAAACATCTTGCAGCAGATACCGTGATACCCAATAATAGCTAGATACCTGGAAAATGTTATTGTCCGTTCCCTTCAAGGTAAACATTAGCTTCATCAACAGCTACTGTTTGTCCTTTGCATCAGTTTGGGTGTCAGCCGCTGGGAAATTAGCTTTAAGTATCAACCAGGCATGGGCTTAGCATGCTTTTATTATTAGGGTGATGAATAAAGGTTAACTTCTCTGAGGTGGGCAGGTGCAAAGGTTGAATTTAAAAGTGGTGTCCTTAAGCTGAGAAATCCCCCTCTGTTGTCTTGCATTTAATACGGGTGCCTCTGGAAGTCAGAGGTGCTGCAGTGTCTGGCGGTAACTCTGGGCCATCCTGTAACTTGCTAAATGGGAGTTGTGCTCAGCTGGGTGAACCTTTAACTGTGTGAGCAGCTGTCAGCATGGCTGGTGATGCACGAGCCCTGGGTTTGTAGGCTCCAGCCCCCGCCCCCCGAATGCCCGGTCCCCCTCCTTTCCCAGTGCTGTGTGCGGCAGTACTCTGCGTAAATATGTATGTGCCCGCACATCTGTTACGTTCGGCCCCCCTGGGCAATGGCCTCGATTTCAGGGGGGTGTTTGGTGCCGGCACGGCCAGAGAGGGTTCATCATGCAGCGATACGGTTGGAAGGGCTGAGGAGCTGTGACTTGATGTCAGTTATTGGAGCCTGTTTTTTCTCCTTCGCTTCCACAGGCCACGGAACTGGCTGTTGCTTTCGGACGTGGTGAAGAGGCTAAAAATGTCATCTCGCATTTTCCGCTGCAACTTCCCCAATCTGGAAGTTGTCACCATCACGGAGGCAGAGTTTTACAAACAGACTTCCCTCAGCCAGTTGTTCTCTTGTGCTACGGACCTCGAAGCTTTTAACCCGGAGAGCAAAGAGTTGTTGGACTTGGTAGAGTTTACAAGCGAACTCAAGACTTTGCTCGGCTCCTCGCTTCACTGGTTGCATCCGCACGAGGACCCTCCCTTCGACATCCTCTGGTGAACCATCAGGCCATTTAATGTACAGCGCTCTATACAGTTACTTCTTTATGTATATGTGTTCAGATGCAATTGTTTCTGTAAAGAAAGGACACTATTAAATATGAAAATATCTTTCCTTTATATAAGAGATCTGAATTCCAGTTGGATGGATTTTGGAAGACTTTTTTTTTAACTTCAATCAGTTTTTACAAAATTGTTATATAATGTTTCTTTAAATGCACACAGGCTTTGGGATAAGTTTGTTATTACTCGGAACACATCTTTTTTTTAAAGAACACACCCACACATTGACTTTGTTTCATACAAAGCACTGATTACACAGAACATACTTTTTCTAGGTGATGTGATCAAAGTCGTGTGGCTTGTTTGGGAGATAGAATTCGGTAAGGCACTTGGTGTTATTATTTTTGGTTTTTTGTTTACAGAATTACCTGCTTTGGCCAGGTAAGCACTATTGAATATAATTCAATAGTTTGTAATATAAATTAAACCATATCCATACACATCAACTAATTGTAAGAACTTTTATATCCTAATTTAAAAGCTGTGAAATTTAGTTTTCACACATCAAACCGGATTGTTTATATATGTTTAAACATTTTATGCTCTTTATTTAAAGAAGACTTTGAACTATTTTTTCTGTACCTTGTAAAATATTGAAAAACTAACATATGTTGAAGTTGCTTGAAACTGTACATAAACTAAATTTTCTGAATTGTGTGTTTATGTTTGAGATCTGTGTTTTAACTTTGTAAGTAAATCTCCTGCCTTTGTATTTATATTTTACAAAAATTTTCTTAAAAGGCAATAAAACTGTTGAGAAATGAAGAGGCTAAAGTGACTCCCCATTATTTCCCTGCCTGGTTGCGAAATGAGCTCCGACTCATTAATGTTTATGAAAGGAGGCTCTGCGTGCGGTTCCCGAAGCGGAGCGGAGCAGGCACGGGTGCCGGCGAGCAGCTGATGAAATCTGAGGTGTAGACTCTGCCTTCGGCTTTCTAAATTCAAGGTTACGAGGAAACATCGGCCGGGCGCCTTTTGTGGGAGGGAGGTTTAAAAAGCAGCGTTCACAATACTTTCAGCATCGCCTTTTAGCCAAAGAATTGTGAATAGGTTCAATTATTTTTCCCTCCTTTGTCATCTTTTTTAGGTTGAATCGACTGAATTCTCTTTTCAGTCGTGTCTGCGGAGGGGTGGAAAATAGTACCAGGGGAAATGCTTTAGTTTTAATGTAGAGCGTTAATGCTGTGAGCGTCCCATGGTGGTGGGATCTAAAGGGACAGTGAACAGGGTGTCGCTTTTCTGCATCCCAGGGAACTTGGCATCCTAAGAGGCTGGGCTCCCAGGATTTTGGGTGCTGCTCCCCGCCCCCCCAGGGGTCTGGGTCTGCCCTTCCCCTTGTGGAAGGAAGTTCTTTCTGTGAGCCCAAACTCTTTGAGTTTCACTTTGGGGGTGGTTTCTAGCAGTACCCTGCAATGCCCAAATGCTTCAGCTGCGACATGGAAATTGCGCCGCTCTCCTGATGACGGCCAGTGCGCCCACCAAAGAAGTTCTCGGGCAGAGCACCTGGTCCATCTGAGGAAAGCATCTGGGAAAAAGTTTCTCTTGTCTGTGGAGCAGTGAAGCTCACAAGGTTTTGATTACTCGTCAGTCTACTGCAGGTTCAATCTTGGCTCTTGGGGGAGCTCAAGAAATGGTGTGAAATACCCTCATCTTGAAGGTGAGGAGAATGATGCCTCGTCCCTGAAGGTGCCCCAGAAGAATGATGCAGAGGTGATGCCTCACTCTTGCTCTCGAGTGTTTGCCAAATGTTTGTACTGTGTGGCTTATGGTGGGACTGCTTCTGGGGGTAAGGTAGGTGGTTTTGCAGCTGAGGTGAGAGAGAGGGGTTCTGACAGCTGTCCGCTGTTGGCAGCAGAAGTCCTGTCTCCCCATAGGGCAGGGAATTTTTAGTCCTGACACAATTGCCATCATCTCTCTTCAGAGAAGGATGATGATGCTCCCTCCTATACAGCTTACACGGACACCCTGGGTTTTCCTTCTAAGTTTTGCAAGGAGCTGGAATTGAGACATCCCTACTCTCCGGTGCTGGTTGCTTTTACCCCTGATTTTTCCTGGAGAGCAAAGGAGGGTCAGAAAAACTTAAGGCAAGGGGAACATTAAAGGCAATGGTTACAGACACCTTTATCTGATCAGCTGTGTAATGCCTGGATGGTTGGAGCTGAGCATAAATCAGCTTCGGACCACTTCCAGGGGTGTGTGGCAGACACCTCGCTTTTTGCTGTGTCCCACAAGCAAACGGAAGGTTGATGTGGCTTCCTCTTTTGGCCAGCTCCCCCTTAAACGATCTTGAGCACATGCTTCCCAAATGGCTCCACTTAGTCAGCTCTCCACTATCTCCACTGAGTACAGTTGGGCCTTCTCCATGCTGGCGCTCACATCATCCCTCCTCAAATACAGTCACAGCCTCACACTGTTGTAATGTGAGTGTGTGCCCGCCGCTGGGGCCGTCTGCGCTCTAAAAATAAGGTCATGGTGGGGAACACCTGATCGCAGTGCTGCCCCTTGACGTAACAAAACCATTTTATCTCCCAGGATGTACTTTCTCTTTTTAAAGAGACCTGGCTGGGCGAAGGTGCATGAGAGAGCATGGAGGGTTCAGCGAAAGAGCAGGGCAGTGTCCCTCGTGGGAACGCAAGGCCGGCTTGGCTGGCCCTATTCTGGGATGATTGGGAGAGACTGGCACAGGAGAGGCTGGCACAAGTGTGTTTTTGCAGGAGGTGAGCCCAGGGGACAGTTACCATTGGGGGAGGAGACGTGGCATTGACCAGACAGGGAAAGAACTCTGTGACAGCAAGTTGTAGGCAGGGGGGATGGCAACACTGGCCGCCTTGACAGCATTGGGACTGGCTGGACCCCATGGGGTGCAGGACCCCACAGGGGCAGCTGGATCCAACCAGCGCAGCAGGACAGGGCTGATGTTCAGCGTTTCAGCTTCTAGACTCATGCTGCTCTCTAAACCATTTCCCTGTGCATCCTCCATGGGCCAAAGAGATTCATTTCATGCCGCTGGCATTGCTCCAAGTCAATAAAAAAAATAGGGAAACAGAAACACAGCCTTTGGGGATGGTAAAACCCTGCTGATCCCATGGCCTGCCTTCTGCAAGGTTGATGATGCTGTTGGGGCCCATGCCAAGGTGTTTCCTTGAATTTCCTCTGCTTATCACTTGGATTTGCCTGGCTGGGAGGTTGCATTGCCCCACGGAGTTGTTGGAGAACCACTGTTGCAATAGGGAAAAAAACCCAAACAATCCCAGACCACCTCCAGCTGGTGTAGGCAGGTGAGCCTCACTGAAGGGAGTTTCCTTTGTCAAACTTTCACTTGGTGCTGCCTGGGAAATCCCAGGAAATACCCGGCTCCAGGCTGGCTGACTGGCGGGGATGGTGGGGAAGCCACAGCATGAGCAGTGCCAGAAGGTTTCCCCTGAAATAAGCGATGCTGCTGAGGACCGGAAATACTGAACTTCTCCTTCACCTTCTTACCTTACCCAAGAGGACCGTGTTCTGCATAGTGGGGTCAGTCCTGGGAATCTCCCATTTGTTTTTTTTTTACTTCCCTATGGACTCTCTTCTTGTTTCTTCTGCTTCGCTGATGTCTCCCCTTTTTGCTGTGGTGGCCTAGCTGGAGATTTGCACCACAGACACTGATATGGCGAGTAGCAGCAAGCAAGGGCCAGAGGTGTTTGGTCCTTGTTTGTGGTCTTTGGGGAGCAATCTGCTAAAGGGGGAGCCCAGACACCCACTGGAAACTCTGCGTGGCTTCTAGTTTGCAGGATCACACGAGCAGAATGGAAATTGTCTTAAAAACTGTTCCCAGGGGCTACGCTCGCTCCGTGAATCAAAGAGTTTTCAGCTAACTCCTCCCTTCATTTCTGTGCTAAATACCAAAACTATAGATGAGACCCATCGTTTGTGCACTAATATGAACAAGGTGCCAAGGAGCAGCGCACGCAGGCAGCTGCCATTCCCGGGCTCTGCCAGGCTGCTGGTAGCCATTCAGCACCATTTCTTCAGTTCTTGCAAGAAAAAGGCACACATCCCTACTTCAAACTTGCACAAGCTAGCTGGGGAGAAAAAATAAGGTATCATAGCTGTTTAAAATGGTGTGCAGAACACTGTGTTTCCATTTCAGTATGGGTCCAGTGTTGGTGGGAGCGAGCTTGGTGACACCACACAGGACAGGCGAGTTGAATGCCACAGTTGCAGGACATTTATTAGGTCTTTTCTCAAGGTTATTCGCTGGTGCCTTTCTGCTAGACGGAGGGCCAGCAGAAAGTGTCTGGAATCCAGCAAGCTCCACTTGGTGAGCTTGGACCCATTGTCAGTGGAACAAAACACTAATAAATCCCCCAAGATCTGAAGAAGATAAAGTTCCCTTTAAGTGCCGTGTCGAGATGTCTGTGCCTCCTTCCCACCTACACGTCCTGCATTTCACCCGTTCGCTGTGACTGTGGAGTGAAGGACTTGTGTTTTCCTGCAAGTTAAGTGTGATGGGTAGCTAGAAGCAGCGCTGCCTTCTACCCTTGAGGGTGCAAGCTGCGGGTGGCTTATTCCTGGTTCTCTGGCCCCGAAGCAAACCTTGTCCACCCCAGCTGCACATCCTGCTTCAGCAGCCCAGTGCGACTGCAGCCGGCTCCTCTCTTGAGCCAGGTACAAACCACAGTTCTGCCACTAAATAGATTTTCCTTTTGTTGTCACATTAATTTGCAGCTCATTAATAGTGACAGCAGTGAGGTACTGCACTGATGCAGATTTGCATATTCATGACCAACTTATTATTAAACAAATAAGATTTCCCTAGCTTAGGAAGCACCCAGAGTAATGCCACATTGTGCGGTATATCAGCCTGGGTGTTTTATTTTCCCTTTAATATGTTAATAGATGCAAGGGGAGCTCTTTTTTTTTTTAAGTAAATGTGCATCGATAAAATAACATGTAATTTAAAATATCAGGATTGTTTAAATAGTAATCCATTAACAAACCTGCCAATAATTGCACAGGAATACCTATTTAATGCACAAATCAATTAATCAATTCTAACTGCTGGCTCTGTCGCCTGATGGCCGTGATGCAGGCGGTACCAGCGAGGCACAACCGAGTTGCTGTACAGACGAGGTGAGCGAGGGGCAGGCAGCCGATCCTGTGTTTTGTGGTTGTTACAGCCAAATCGTTCGGGTATCATAGCCGCTTGTGGATCTTTACCCCCACAAGAGGGTGGTGGATGCCCCATCCCTGGAAGTGTTCAAGGCCAGGTTGGATGGCGCCCTGGGCAACCTTGTGTAGATCCAGGCCTGGAGGTTGGTGGCCCTGCCTGTGGCAGGGGGGGTTCAAGCTCTGTGATCCTTGGGGTCCCTTCCAACTCATGCCATTCTATGATTCCATGACAAGAGCGGTGAGAGAAAGTGAAGACTGTTCCCAGCACCTCGCCCGCTGACATCCTCTCATCTTACTCACACCTCTCTGGTGCGGCTGGGGGAAGCGCAGCCATCGT